>VDFB02346617.1:27850-51686 GCA_007258455.2 Sequoia sempervirens
CCCCAATTTCCCGCTAATTTTTTTACCTTTTTTAAACAAACTGATCCAGACCCATTTCCTAATTTTCCTCCGCGAACAAAACCCATGTCTTCAATTTTTCAAAATTGATTTTTGATTTTTACCCCGACACTTCTGGAGGCCATAACTTTTGACTCGGGTGTCCGTTTGAGCTGAAATTTGACGGGTAGTTGCATGACACGATAACGAGTAGATTTCCAACTGGTTACTCAGAAAGCCATTGGAACCCGTTTTGAACCATTTTTGGGGCCTCAAAGTTTCATCTTGACCCTCAAAATCCCAATTTAGTGTTTTTTTCCAACATTTTGAAAAATTATTCACTCATAACTCAAAATGCATATATCAAATTTGGGATGTTAGTTGGCAATTCATCCTATCTCACCAATGGGTATTTCTTAGAAAAAATTGGGACTCTCAAACATATGGCCCTGAGGTTTCCTAAAATGGCAAAATTTGACAATTTTTGAAAATTGCCAAATTTGGAAAAATCTGCTTGTTAACACCTTACATCCCTTAAGCCCCGGAACTCGGTGTAGAATCAATCCAATCATATCCTTCCACCATTCTGGTCTTCTATCCAATCCTAATCTGAGCTTTAATCTTATCCCAATCTGAGCTTAACCAAACCCCTAATCTGAGCTTTCATCCATCTGCAGTCAAAATGTCTTTGGATACCAAACAAAGTCTTAAGATCCCTCCCTCCATCTTCTTCAATTTTGTCCTATTCATCTATTCTAATAAATCCATTCACTCATTCCATGTAACCATTCATCTACTTCGAACCTTCATCTATCCTCTCAACATTTCATTAAACCTCCCATCATCTCACACATTCATGAAACCTCCTACCATTTCAAACTCTCATTCCATAATCTTGATCAATCGTTTGCTCATTCTGAGTAATCTTCCACCTGTTCCCACCCTTCACCTTCTAGTTCCAAGAATCAGTCATCTATCCATTTGGTCACCTTTTCCTCATCCAAATCCTTATCCCTCTATCCAATCAACCCAAACAATCCTTTTCCTCCCCCCATCCTCTCCCTCCCCTCATCCCATCTCATAATCCCTTGTCATTGGTATCTAGCTATAGGCTTTTCCCCACGCACTCCAATGTCATCTATCTTATCGTCATCACTTCTGCTCATCATTCATCTATATGGCATGTCATTCGCCCACTTCATCTTTGATGATTTGGATAACTATCCCATCCCTGAGCTTTATGTAGTCACTATCCCATCCAATCCAATCCAATCCAACAGGTCTATCTTCTTCCGTCGTGTCAATTCCATCATTTTAACCCCTTATCTAGGATTATCTCATCATCTTTCATCCATCACTCGTCTGTGG
Organism: Sequoia sempervirens; assembly: GCA_007258455.2. NCBI lineage: Eukaryota > Viridiplantae > Streptophyta > Pinopsida > Cupressales > Cupressaceae > Sequoia > Sequoia sempervirens. The sequence goes on from VDFB02346617.1 coordinate 29,216, forward strand.
CCTTTTGTCACACTACATTGCCCTTGCGCTTTCACGTAGGCAAGGTCGATCATTTGATCCACCCCCGAGGTTCCATCTATCATCGATCTATATTGGTCATCCATCAAAATCTCCATCATGGTCAGTCATCAGCCTTTTATCGAACTACGAGGGCTCTGCGCTTCCACGTAGGCAAGGCTAATCTTTGATCGGCCCCCGAACCCCTAGGTCGCTAGGATGTGTTAGTCTCATGTCTTGTGTCATGTCTCTCATGTCGCGTCATCAAGTTATGCCCTTCTCTAGCTGGTTCTTAACAAACAAGATCCACTTGTATCAATAAATCCAATCAGTTTTGAATATCCTACGTCATATCGATCTTTTAGCTTAGTATCCATCATCGGTCTCAACATGATGCATCCTTCCTAACAGAACTCATCAATCCCATCCATCCCTTGATCCTATGGCAAAGGACATTTGAAATTGATTACGATCTTTTGATGCTTTTGGCTTTTGTTTATCATTTGAGCTCCCTATCATCACTTGTCAAGACCGCCATAATCCATCATATTATGGTGTGTTTTGATTGGTCAACATAGGGGCATATCTTGATCTTTTTATGTCTATTTTTGTCTTCTTGGTTGTCCCACATAGTACCCACCAAGATCCCCGAGGTCTTGTGTTATGCTGGGGCATCCTTTTGTGCTCGTGGTTATCTCAATACCTGACCTGACCAAGGTCTTTGTGACTTTGGGGTAGCCTTCTTGTCTGTTGTATGTGTTTTATGCATTAGACACTAATCCGCCTTGGTTCTTCATACCCTGGCATCTTGTGTCTTATGCTATAGCAAAAATTAGTGCTCCAAGATGGCAAATTGCATTAGGACTGCATTTCATTCTCCATTCCATCATCTTGCATGTATCCCCCCATCCATTCATCCTTCATCCTTATCTTACATCTTCATCCTATCCCCATCCATTCTATTTAGCCTGACTCATCTAATCATATCCTTGGTCTTGTCCCTAGTCTTGTTACTAGCCTTGACCCATCATCATCATCATCCATTAGTATCCTTCCCTATCCCTTTGGTGTTGTTTTGGGATGTATCCTTCCCTCATCAACAACACTTTCATCATCATCATCATGAGGTATTCTTCCCTATCCCTTTGGTGTTGTTTTGGGATGTATCCTTCCCTCATCAACAACACTTTCATCTCATCATCGGGATGTTCTTCCCTATCCTTTAGTGGTGTTTTGGGATGTATCCTTCCCTCATCAATACCACTCAATGGGATGTATCCTTCCCTATCCTCGTGTTGTTTCGGGATCCTTCATTCCCTCATTGACAACACTCCATCCATCACCAACCCATTTTGGCTTGTACCTTGACTGGGGCAACATCACCTTTTGTCCTCCAATCCATTTGTGCTTCATCCATTTCCATATCACTTACTCTCTTCCCCACAATTGCATCATCTTCCTCATCTCCCCTGCATCACATCATTATTTCGAGAGCACACGTGTTCTCTCAACCCGCATGTCCTCTCGAGGCATCCTTCATCCCTTTCTCATCATTTTCTTTTTCCTTCCTAGTCACTCCTTTGGATGACTAGGGCATCTTTTCAATCTAACCATCTTCTTCTAAGTTCTATATTTTAATATTCTTTGAAATGATGCTACTTCGTAACACCATCTCAAAGAGGGCAAAATGTAGACATCCAAATTTGGACACTTAATTTATCCAAATTTATCACTTTTCGCCTAAACATCGCCTTATCAGAAAGAACTATAATATTACTATTATTTAATTAATATCTTTAATTATAAATCCTAAGGTATTTAATTAATAATTAAATACTTACCCTCCTTAATCCTCTTTTCATCAAATAAATTAAATAAATATTACATTTATTTAATTCCTCACATGTCATTTCATCTAATCCTAATCCATTTCTAATCTCTTCATTAGGATGCACATGCCTAATCCTGATTAGGATGTGTCACATCCCCAACTTTTGCAAGTTGGCTTTAACCCTAATTAGCCCCTAATTATCCTCTAATTACGATTAATTAAGCCTAATCATTCTCCAAGGAATTTTTAATTTTTTTATTCTTCCTAGATTCCCCTCTTTTATATGTGAATTTTAATTCACATTCCATCCTTCCAAGGCTTCTAGAACCTTGGACTTGTCACAATCTCCACATGTGACCAAGTCCCACCTTTTTGGAGCCCACCTTTTATCCTCTAGATCATCCCATGAATGTGAATTTTTAATTCACATTTATATCCCCAACCACCTTTCCTTTTCCCATGTAGATTTTTGAGGAATTCTAAAATTCCTCAAATGTCCCTTTCACTCCCACTTGGGGACAAGAAATCCCTTTTTGTGGAAATCCTCTCATCCCCTAAGGTGCATGTCCTTTTCCACCTCATGTACCTTTTTGACAACTCATCTCCACCTCATAGCCCTTTATCCACTTCACCCTCCACATGTCAAGATGTGAGGGCTTGTGGGTTCTCAACCCACCATAGCCCTTCATCTTGGCCTTGTTGGAGCAATCTTGACCGTTGAATTCTCTAGGGAATTCAAATTCTTCTATAAATACCCCCTTCTCAAGGGCATTTCCAACACTTTCATTTGGAGCAACCTTATGCTGCCAATTTGCCTTCTCAACACTTTGCATTTTGATAACTACATGCTGTCCATTTGAACTCTCAATCCTTTTGCCATCATTTAGCCATCTTTGTTCATCATCTTGCATATTGAATCTTGCATATAGTCATTCAAACAATCATCTAAGGAGCACACAAACAATCCAAGCAAGGGCCAATCAAAGAGGTATCGACAACAAGGGAGGTAAAAGTGTTTGTGTTTTATCTTATTTGCATTCCTTTTCGTTGAACCACTCTTTGGCTAATCTTGAGGTGTCCTTGGTATTTTGTTATTCATATCTCTTAGTTGTTTTGCACATTTAGAGCAGTAGAAATATCAAGGTATACAGTGTGAAAGTGTTATGATACACTTTACAACACCTTAAATAAGATATAATTAAGTCCATTTAGTTTACAAGGGCCCAAGACCTAATGTGAATGTGTTAAACACATTACAACACTAAGTCAAGGCAACATTAAGCTTAATTTAACAAGGAGGGCCTAAATGAGCACAAAAATGTAGAGGGATATATTTTCCATTGCCACATTTAGCCCCCACTTTAGTGAGAGGAGAAATTTGCTTCAAACTCACACTAAAGTAGATAAACTTGCATGAAGAGGGGTCCAAGTGTACCAGTGCTAGTAAGATAGGATGACAATGATCAAGAGGGGTGATCAAGCCCCCAGGATCAAGATCATATGGAAAACCAACATAAGCACTAAAGAACACACATGTAAAATGATATAAGGAGCAACAAAAAGGCACAAGCATACACTGCCAAAGACAAAGAGGAAAGAAAAAGAAAAAGAAAACAAAAGGGGTGGATCAAGCTCTGACTATTTGTATTGCATGTTGTGGATCAAATCTAAGTTGTTTGTCCAAAACTGCACACTCACTCTGAGGTAATGGAACTCTAGGATGTCCATTGGGTGAGTATCCAAAGAGGTGAGACACACACTATGGGAAAGTCACGCCTAAGTTCGGCTTCCCGTTCAACCTGACCAAAGTTATACCTCCTGATAAATTTGATAAGGTGCTACACAAAAATGATCTTCGAGCTTCATGAGACAAGCAAAGCTTCGTATGCTTGATACTCATGAAAAAACAAGAGGGCTCCACATGCATGCAAAGTGTGTTATGCAAGGTGGCCATATAATAGAAATTGTAAATGCAACATAGTATAATGTAAGTTCAAAGGAGTTTTGCTTAGTTCATGTAAGGTCTTAACTTAGGGAACATTGTGCATAATGTCTCCAAGAGTGGACCAATCAAATAATAGAAGATTCACAACTTAGGGGATGTAGTGTATCACATCAAGCCACTAAGAGGAATATAATATGCTAAGAGAGATCATGCTCTTGAAATACATGACACCCAATGTAATCCACAACGTGAAAGAAACATCATGAAATAAGAAGACTACACAATGAAACATGAAATGCAAAAGAATAATGCCAATGTATGCCCCCACTTTAAAGAAATTACTAAACACCATGCTATGAGCAATCACTTTAAAGTAGAAAATGATAAGTGCTAACAATAAAGAAGACATGGGAGCTAACTTGGAAATCCCTATGCCAAGTCAAATGTTTCCAAATAAATCTATGTCATGAAAAAGGGAAGGGGTTGCCCTCAAAATGAAACTCCAAACACATGAGGGATCCATGGATTTGGGGTCAGTATGTTCTTGCTAAAATGTTTTTAGAGAACTCAAAACTATCATCATTCCTCAAATACTCATAGAATAGGAAGAATGACACAAAGAGAGTGAAAACAAAGAAAATCCTCTCGAGTCAACATGGAAGAGACCAAATTATCTCGACGCCTTGCATCATCCCCAAAAGGAAAATACAAGACAAAGAAAAAGATAAAGGAAAAGAATTTGGGTCAACATGGAAGATACATGAATGTCTCAATGCCTTGTGTCATCCCAAAAAGGAAAACACAAGACAAAGGAAAGATAAAGGAAAAAGTAAAAGATTTACAACATAGAGAAGAATGTAGGTACAAATAGAGGAATACCAAAAAAAATGACATGGGGGATCACATTACGCACATGCAATCATACAAAAGAAAAATAAATAATGTAAAGACTAGTAGGACATATGTGAGTCAACCTATTAGCAGGTCATCCGCATCTCAATCATGTTCATCGTATACAAAAGGCGAACAACTAGCCAAAGGGACAATAGCAAGTGCCAAACTAGGGCAAGGTTATCCAATTCTTTCCCCCACTGTGTGCAAGACAAGAATGAGTTGAGGTAGGTGACGAGGGAGAGATCCTTGCATCTTGAAATGATTTGCAATAAATTTAGAGCATGTAATAGTGAGAATATGATGATTCTACAATTATTACATGGAAAGGAGCGAAAGGGTCCCGCTTTAAGGGACTATTTTTATGATGTCAAACTTTTTAAATATTTTTTTTAAAGCATGACAGTCATCGATACTATGTCCAAGAACTCTATGGTATTGACAATGTGATGTGTTTTTATTCTTAGAATTTGAAGATCGATCTTCTCTTATGGGTGGTAATGTAAGCAGTCCTTGGTTTAAAAGTATTTGTAAAGTTCTTTCAGTTGCAATTGGTGGGAAAGGGAATTTTAGTTTCTTTAGTTTGTAAGGCCTTCGTTGCTTGCTAGATTCACCAACTTTTCGAGTTGACTATTGAGGAGGACCTAAGACGATCCTATCATCCTTATCATTATTACAAGGTATTAGTTGTTCTTTAGGAAGGAGGAAACTTATGTCGGGTGGAGGATCTTGATATCCTAACCCTTTGGTGTTTTCATTTGGAATTTTCTCTAGGAGTTGATGTATTTCATGTTCACTTGTTGTATCACATCCTTGTTTGCTTAAGATTGTGAATCATTTTCCATATGTCTCTTCTAGATTGATGGGAGTGTTGGTCACTTTATTAACATAGAATGGTTGAATGTTTGCTTGATTAGAGGAACTAGGTTCACCTATTGTAGGGAACTTATGCTTATCTTGTATCTCTATTTCAGGATGTTAAAGGCCAAACAACTCAAGTGGTGGGATGGTAGGGTGCGTTGGTTGTTTCATAGAGGGGTAATAGGATGCATTAGTCTCAAGGTTGTTAAGAAAATCGTTTAGGAATTTATTCATGTTGTCATCATCTTCTCTAATGATGTCAACATCACGAGGAGGACATGCATTAGGAGTTGAGTGGGAATGAGTAAGTTCAATGTCATTAGGGTCATTTCTAAAAGTACAACTTGACACATCCACTAAGTACTTCAAGGACATCCACAACTTACCAAAGCACATATCCATTATGAAATGTAATTCAATGACCTAGGCTAAAATGTGTAAATACAAGTTTGAAGTAAGAAAATTCACAAAATGAATTGATTTAAGCTAGATGCAATGAGATGGAGAATACATAAATGCTACAAACTAAAATAGAGAACTAACAACAACAAACAAAAACATAGAAACTGAGAATTTAATGCTACAAAATGTAGTCTAAAATATGAAATGAGACTAAATCACCTAGACGGGCGTATGAGTCCCAATCAGGGATTTTTAGGGTTTTAAATGCTAAATAACAGTCACCACAAAATACCCAGAAGCTAGGAAAAATCACCTGTACTGGGACTAAATCACCTAGAGGTTATGAGTCCTAGTTTAGGGTTTTTGCACAAATTTCAAAATTTTTTGAGTGAAAGTTATGCTTTCTAGTTTGGATGATGTCTAGGCTAAGTGCAAATGCAATTTTAAGATGAAATTCAATGATTCAATGATTCAAGATGCAAAAATGCAACCTATATGCACTTTCACTAATGCAAGATTTAGAAACCCTAGAATCCCAAATAACTAATGCAAAATCTAATACAATGTTAATGCTAACTAGATCTAGGATTATGATGCACTCCAAATAAGAAAATGAAATGTTCTAAATGCAAGTTCACCAAAATGAAACAATGGAAATAGGGTGCTAACCTTTTAGGAGATGAAGCACAATGAGGGGTTCCTATTACACACACTTGTTTCACTCAAGGAAACCCTAGAGATCTTAATCCAAGGATGGAATGAGAGAAAGATATCTGCTAAATTTTTTCCTAGGGTATGATTAATGACTAAAACGAGGTTCACCACCAAGCTAGGGCTTGTGAAAGAAAAGTAATATGCAAGACATAATTATGAAACTCAATGATATGCAAGACTTCACTAAATGACCTAGAAATGAATGCAAATCAGAATAGAAAATTGGAAAAGTATAGAAGTGTACTTGGAAACCAATAACAACTTGAATGGAGACCTGAAATGCTGAAATTTTTGAAATTAATGCAGATTGGGACTCATACATTAGTTTAGGCAATTTAGTCCTAGATTAGGGTTTTTGGGCAGGAACATAAATCTAGCAGAGATAAGTCTAAAACACTTGAAAAATGGAAATTTGACTGCACTGGGACTCATACACCAAAAGTGGTGTGTCAGTCCTACTTGGATTTTTCAGAGGATTAGGATCTGAATCTTCTCTTCAACTTCTACTCTATCTTCTCAACTTGATTTCTAAGTCTGAATTGTTGAATTCTGCTCTATAGGTGTCTTTTAATGATATTCTAAATAAAGTGACAACTTGGACAACTTCTTTCCAATCTTGCTCTTCAATATGTCTTCAATATAGATCTGCAAAATCACACACTAAAGAGAAGGAAAAATGTTGTTTTGTTAGTGGAAAGGGGTTTTTCTTGGTCAAACCCTGTTTTGGTAATCAAACCTTGTAATGAAATGAAATGAAAGGGAGGAATGATGAATGAACAAAATATAATGTTGCAACTCACCAAACCCTAGGAATAAAATGCTGCAAACATGTATGAGGTGGCTCCAATGGATGTAGATCTTGACTCTTGCTTGAATGATATGGATCTTAAATTGAATGCTTACTTGAATCATAAAACCCTACATCACAAATGTTAGCTTGAAAACAAGCATGATGCTTGATACTTGAATGATTCTCCAAAACACTTCATAATTGGTTCTTGAAGGCTCTTGAGTCCTCTTGTAAACACTTGAATGCACTCATGAACTCAAATTTTCTATAAGGAATTCTTTCATGCAAGTCTTAGGTGAAAATGAGTGAAATAACGTCGCATTTATACTTGTTTATGCCAAATTTCCAAAAATTACAACACTACAAGCTGACATTAGATCTAGGAGAATAAAATCCCACCAAGAATTTGAATTTAATTTAATTTTAAGCCACATGAGACTCATATACCCGAAGTGGCGTATGAGTTCCATTAGGCTAGGCTATGGGACACATTTTTCAAGAAAATCTTAGATTCATGTGAAATCTAGATCGGGGCCCTGAAACTTAGGTGGGATCCATATGCCCAAGGTGGCGTATGAGTCCCAGATCACTAAATTTGTGCCATACAATCCAAAAGCACTTGAATTATGATTGGATGCTAGTTTTTGTCAGGATTATCCTTAGAAAGATGCATTAATTAAGGCTTGTGGATGCAAAATAAGGCCAAATAAGGCATAAAGAAGCCCAATTAATAATGAAAACCCTAGATTAGTGTGAAAGTGTTAGGATACAATTTACAACACCTTAAATATGATATAATTAATTCCATTTAGTTTACATGCGCCCAAGACCTAATGTGAATGTGTTAAACACATTAAAACACTAAATCAAGGCAACATTAAGCTTAATTTAACAAGGAGGGCCCAAACAAGCACAAAAATGTAGAGGGATGATTTTTTGTTTCCACAAGTTACCATTGCAAAAGTCACATTTGACTAGAAGTTAAGAGTAGGAAACAATAACAAGGATTTACCAATCGACTTCTTTCTCTTATGAAAAATGTTTCTACATCAATCCACCATTTCAAGTCACTAAAAGACAACAAAAGAAGCAATTAAATGGTGTAATTCAGGGTTATCAACTCAGTTGGAGGTCGACTTGGTTGCAACAAATATGATGCCTATGTATTGGTATTTATTTCCCACAAATACTACTGCCTTCTCTTACTCCCCAAACATCAACCAACTCCTTGTATTACCTGCGCCAAACTGCCTTCTCTTACTCCCATGCTGAACTCTGATTTCTCCCTCTCTTTTGTGCTAACCTCAGCCACACGATTCTTTACATTCAAATCTGCCTTGCTTCCTACTGATGCTTCCTCCTCCTTTTCCCTAACAACTAAAAATCAACTCCCACGTTGAAAATAACAAGGTAACTAAAATTTGACAACTACCTTTCCTTTTCCATCCAAACTACCAACTCCCACATATCATGCCCATTTCTCTCTTTTTCCTCATGTTGAAAATTTGCAATTGATAATTGGAAATGGTAACTGTTTTTCAATTGATTTCTTATTTTATATTTGCGGTTATGTATATGATAATATTTTTCATAATTTGAAATTTTAAACCTCCTCCAGCTACGCGGGTCCCTCCACACTACATCACACCAAAATTTCAAGAAAACACACCAAAATATAAAGAAAACCAAAAACACAAAAAGCTCCTGCATCATCTAGCTAAAACTCTAGACCTTCCTTATGGCTTGTTACCTTATGTTCTAAATGAATGGTGACTTGCTTAGCTACTTGTAGGTTCTTACGTTTTTCTTTCAAGATTTTTTTTTTTATCATTTGATGATTGGTCCCTTAGTTCTAGTTACTAGATTGGCCTTTTATTTGTGTGTGTTAATAAATTACTTGTCATTTCGTGCGCTTGTTAGAGTGGTCCCCACTATAGCCTTGGTTATCATCCACATGTCAAAATTTCACCTCATCGCGTTCATTTAGTTCATCACAGTTTTGAAATTTTTGAGCCTTGCAAAGTTAGTGTTGCACACTTTTGTGACATGTGGCGCTAACGTGTCAAGTTCCTATTGTGTCACATAGCTTCTTTGCATCACATTTTTGATAAAGGGCACATCGCAACGTCGTTCTCACACTATGTTGACACATGTCCTAATGATATAAGCAAGTTCACTCTGATAAGTTCACTTTACAGTTGACATGATGTTATTGCATTTGCATAGCTCTAGTTCATCACAACTTCACCAAAAAACATTCAAATGGTTTTTGTGATAGGTATGAGGGATGTGATGACCATTGATCTTCTGCTTCTACAATCCAAATTCAAAGTTGAGTAAATAGATAGTTGTAAACACTTTGTTCACTCATATCCATCATTACTGCAATGAATAACATATTTCTACAATGATCATAAAGGATTTTGATTGAAGGAAAATAAATTCATTGTTGCAAGCATCCAATTGAGCATTGCATGAAAGAAATTTGGGAATTCAAAGTAGTTTGAGAACTTGCAACAATGAATTAGGGTTTTGAACATCTAATAGCAGTTAAGTAAAAAAATTGCTCAGTCAAGTATTAAAAATTGTATTAAGATAGTAAAAGAGTAAATTGCTAGGGTCGTAAAATAATTTCAAAATATTTGTTGTTGTAAATTGTAGAATATCTTCAATTTTGTGAAACCCTAGTCATCTCATAAAACCCTAAAATGAGTCAAACTTCTTCTCAACTTGTGAAAATAAAATGAGGCCTAGAGCAAGACATCATAGCCCAATTATAAGGCCCATCTAAGAAGGAAAATCATTCCTAGGGTCTGGAATATTATCATATAGGTTGATTGACAAGGATGATGGTTTAAGGGATGCAATACTTCCCATGCAAGGCTAGGAATTGTTTGGATTATATTATAGACGAAGCAATGTTTTCCAACCTATCTCAAACATATGGAACTTAGATTTAGGAGAGCTAGTATGATCTGTATAGGATCTAGACTAGATTGCAGTATTTAAATGCTTAACTTTTACAATGCTTTTACAATGATTATTTCAAGTCAATTAAATCAAAATTAACTTAAGGAAATAATAGAATGAAAGTAATAACAAGGTGATTTAACAGAAAGGAAGGAAATGAGAGACAAAAAGAGAGAGAAGAAGAGAAATGCAAACAACGTTTGATAACGGAGTTCGTCACGAAAGTGACTACGTCTCCGGGTCCACTCCAATAGAGAGACCGATCTGATTAACTCAAAAATCAATTACAAAGCACCACAATCATTCTCCAAGCACTTCGGCAGCATAACAACGCTCTGACGTGCAAGAATGGAATCTCTACAAGACCTCTCGTTCGATTATCTCCACAGCTTCAAGACTTCGTCACCTGAAAGAAAACTTCCTTTCACTCTCACCTTACACCCCTTTAAATACATAAAAATGAATCAAATTGGTTACTAACCAATTGATTTACAAAATATTCCTTATCTCTCCAAAATACATAAAAATCTTCAAATCTCCCTTTATTTACATAAAAATCTTAAAAATAACCTCCATTATTTTCATAATAATCTTTAAAAATATCCCATTTTTACATAAAAGATCTTAATAATCTCTCTTATTTTTATATTAAGATTATTAGGTAATCCTAATTAATCCTTTCAAACTAATTGAGCCCTTCCTTTTATCTTTTCGGGCTTTTGTTGTTTTATCAGATCCTAAAGAAAGATTATTTATTTGTTAAATATGGAGAGATTTGTTTGATTTTTAAGGTATTCGGTTTTTTTCCACTTAACAAAAACAACTGATGCCATGCATGTCACAAATATATTCGCTGGCTCAACAGCCAACTTACCTTTTGGTCGCCCGCGCATCACGGGTTCAAACCCGACGGTTGCCATTTGTTACAAATTCAAACTGTTTCCTTTAAAAAAACAAACCGGCTCCCATTTATAATATGCACACTATATTTGGACTAACGGTTGAGCACGGATTTCGCTTGGGAGAGGTGGCAAGTTCGAAACCTGCCATACAAACTTTTAAACAAACATATCAACCCAAACAACCACATGGAAACCGTGAAGCCACGTGGAATGCCAAGGAGGTGCCACATGGCGTAGACTGATTCGCCCAACCTGATGAAGTGGACTTTGACTCACCGATGACGTGGATGCCGAGTAGGATGCTGACTATGCACAGAGCTGACGTGGCATGCTAACTAGATGCTGACATGTACAATGACTCACTGCCACCTGTCGCTGATTGTACCGCCACTTGGATGCCACGTCAACCCTGTACGAACTGCCACATGTCAGCTCCCGATTGGGTCCGTACGGATGATGTGGATGCCAAATTTTGAATGGTCTAGTCACTGTCCGTACTGTACGGAATGCTGACGTCAGCATCCGTACGTTCAAGTCAACCTGCCTTGCAAAATGTTTGACTGCCTGTAACTCGAGCATACGATGTCGGATTTCGATGAAACGAACGTTGCCGGAATCGTCTCAACGAGCTCTTCGACTTGACGCTACTTCCATCAATTTCTAAAACAATCATTTTTTTCGCTTCCTGGACGCCACTGATCCTAGTTTGACCGAAGGTTTGACTAGCCATAACTTGCACAAACGGACTCCTTTTCGCTCCATTCGAGTTGTGTTGGAATCAGGATGCTGAGATCTTTCTGATGGTGTAGATTCTGGAGAGAAACGAGAAACTTCAATTTTCACTGAAAAATGTCCACCGGATCATAGTAGTTCCCTGTATGTTCATTAATGTGGATTTATTCAGAGATGTGGCTAAAAGGTATTATGAGAAGTCGAGAACAATCTTGAGTGATACTAGATTTTTTTTGATGAGTTTGGACATATTCTATATATGTGAAGTGTTTGGGTTGAACATGTCTACCAACATTCTTATTCATTTTGACTCATTATGCAAAAAATATGAGAGATAAACATAGCTATAAAATCTTTTAGCTCCCACATCATAGGGTTAAGGGTCCAAACAAAAGCTTGGTAAAATTCACCAAAGATGAAGTAGAACCATTGGATGTGGATTTGTTTGAGGACTATTTCATCAAGACATACTATGCTCTCTCTCAAGTATTAGGATCAAATATTTAAGCATAAATTCTAGTGCATTTAATGATGATGTTAGCATATGTGCAACACTGAGATCTAAACAAAAGTGTTGATTATGCTTCATTCATATTAGATGGTATTCACAAAGATTTGGTGGCCACAAAGAAAGATGATAGAAGAATTTACTCTTAGTGGTACTCTATGGTATGCCATGTATCTTATTATACAGTGGACATAAAATTTGGAATCTAGAAATGCAATTGAAACTATATGATGCTTAGGGAGTTCCATTTTTAATCCAAGAGTGGACCCACATATGGGATATGCATTTCCAACTACTAATTATGTGGTTCTTGAAGAAATTTTTGTTCAAGTAGTCATGATGAATTTGGGTTTCCAATTTTTCAGTTTATCAAAGAAAGTAAAGAAGTTTTTAATACCTAAATATTTGGATCCAGAAAAGGGAATTGATCACAACTAGGGTGGTTGGTTCTTTCATGTATCCACTACTATCATCAAGTTGTGTAGTGCCCTAGTAAAGCCACATGTGTTAACTAAAAGTTTCCTTGATAGGATCACTTCCCTAGAAATTATGTGGCAGCTAAATGAATCTAATAAGTGTTTTTTGAGAGAACAAAAGAAGGGATCCTTGCTACCATCTTCCCTCATATTCTTTGATTTTTAAATTAAATCAAAGGAAGGATTGGAGTTATTATATCCCTTATCACAAGCATATAGAATGAAAGTAGATTTTCACAAGGATTGTGATTCTGAACATTTCATTGACCAAGTGAGAGTTACAACCAAGAGTTCAAACTTCTACCATATATTTGTTAAAGCGGAAGATGTAATTAGAAATTGTAGTACATATGAGGAACTAAAAATGAGAAAGGCAACTTGGTGTAAAATTAGAAATGGAGAACAAAAAAAGCAACTCAACCTCAACTACCAAGGAACATTTAGAGAGATACATGATCCTATTCTTAAGATACAAACTATGTTGATAAATGTTTCCATCTTAGATCTCTTGGAGACTCTATTCCTATTCAAATATAATATTAGAGAAGAAATACCACAAGAAAAGGAGGTGGAACAACCCATTCCCCAAATGGATGTGTTAAAAACATCATCTCCTCAAATTGCTCCTCAACAAAAACTGTGGTTTTCAACCTTTGGTTGATTATTCAATATACTATGCAAAAACAAATGAAGTGGGCGAAAATGCACCAGCCATTGACAAGGTGAATCAAGTTTTTCCAAGTTCCCACCTAGGGTTCACATTGAAGAGACCCCACAAAATTAAAAAAAATGATTAATCTCAAAACTAGTGGAGATGTAGTGAATGCTATCATAACCCTAGCACATAACTAAAGAAGACATGACTAAAAAGTTTATTGCAGATGTTGATTCACACATCAATAATATAGCCCCTAAGGAAGCAAGAAAAATAGTGCATGATAGTAGATGCTTGTTGCTACCAAATTGGGATATTGCTTCAACTATTGCTTTAGACATAATATGAAAGGACACTAATCAAGATGTGTTGACATCTAAAAAATAAGATAAATGATTTACATATTTTGGATCAAGGCTCAACACAAAACATGAGACTCTAGTAATATAGGCAATAGCTTTAGAAGCTCAGAAACATCAAGTTTCTAGCAATGCCAGTGAGATTTTTGGAAGCCTTATTGATAAAGGAATTGCTGACACTATTTCCCCACAAACAACATCCCTAGTGGTCAAGTCATCTATGTTTAGTGAAGCTATAGTAAATAAGTTACAAGCTAATTACAACTAATTAGGGAAGGGCCATATCAAGCTTTTGCAAGAGTGCAAAAAGTGTTGTCACAAATACATCCTCCATAAAATGTCATTACACTTACTACACCCTGATAGGGATCAGGTGATACATTAGATCAAGATACTGAGACACTTTTCCTGAGGATACAAGAATTGAAGGGGCAATTAATTTAGGGTAGGGAAGCAAAAAAAAATATTTGAGAAAAGAGGGAGGAAGAAGATAATTAGTAAGGTGGATTGCTTGCTAGAACACATAATACCTTGCATATTGCACATATTGGATGATACTTAGGTAGGTTGTAATAACTTGAGGAATCCATACATCAATTACATGAATCAAGAGGTCTATTAAAGGAAATTCTAAGTGTATGAATTTCAAAAAATAAGTAATAAAAATTATGCACAAATAAACAAGATTTGATTCCATTTCTCCTAAAGAGATAACATATACATGTGATATGTTGGAACTACTATGAGATATTTTAACTTATCAATCAAAATTGGAGTTACAATTGAAGGTTGAATTGAAATCTTTTGAGGTATTGGAAGATGGACTAATGCCAAAATTTTTGGATATTAATGGAATCATCACACCTTTTTATCAATGGAAAGAGGAATTCAATAAAAAAGTTTCCATCTCTATGTTCTTTCATTTGTGCTAGAGGTGAGCTAGATCAAACCTTACTGAATAACAACATGGATGCCATAATAAAATTATAATTAAGCTTGGAAAACTTCAATGAGGAGGCCAAAGTAGTTTTGGATGCTAGATATAATTCCCATTTTAATGAAATTGCTAAGGTTCTTAAGTTCAATTGGCCATCAAAGGAGACTTATGCTTCATGGGTAGAGAAATATCAAAAGTAAATTAGTTTGATAGCTAAACATGGTCATCATTTTTTTCTTCATCAAAATTATTTGAGGTTACAAATAGTTGTAGAGGCTTCAAGCTTCTATTTTTGTCTTCATCACCAGTTTGAGCAAGTTGGTCTTTTTAAACAACTTCAATGATTGTTCTCTTTTTTCTTTTATGAGAAAGTGAATCTTTTCAATTAATAGGTTGTTGTACCCCCTAGCTTGTAACAAAAAATGTTGTCAAGTGGAACAAGTGTCAATTTTTCTCCTTAAGCCTATGTGCTTATTCTTTATATTTATGAAAAAGCTTGTATCATTATCAAGGGTCTATGAATTATATTTTGATTCAAGTATTTTAGTTAGTAAAGTATTGTTAAGGTTTTTGTTGTCAAAATCTATAGAATTTTTTATGAAATAGCAATGTATCAATGTTCAAAGAATATATGAATAAATGTTTTTGATATGTTGCTGTCTCCAACTTTGTACAAAATATTTTCAAGAATAAAATAATCAAGGATTATTGAGTTCTTCTATGCAATTTTATTGCACTGTGTATTTTACTAATAGCTTTTATTCAAAGAATAGTTAATTTTATTTCATTAAGAGATATTGTTGTA
Organism: Sequoia sempervirens; assembly: GCA_007258455.2. Taxonomy (NCBI): domain Eukaryota; kingdom Viridiplantae; phylum Streptophyta; class Pinopsida; order Cupressales; family Cupressaceae; genus Sequoia; species Sequoia sempervirens. The sequence goes on from VDFB02346617.1 coordinate 44,991, forward strand.
ACAAATAGATTATTAAGAAGAATCATAAGAAAGTCTTTTGTTGGTCTTGTTATTATAAGATAATAACAAATTATTGACTATCATATTGTATTTAAATTGTTGTGAAGAAACTTTGCAGGTTTTGTGACTTTGTAACCCTACATAGACACTGATCAAGTTAGGATAATACTCATCAATCCTAGAAAAAAATCTTTAAAATGATAAATCTAAAACCACTTGTGAACTATTGATAATTATTGTTTTCTCATACAATTTCTTCATTATTTGCAAGGATATTAAAAATTGTTATATTCTATTGTAAGAATCCTTATCATGTATGTAGGAGAAATAATCTACCAGGTATCATTATTTTTTTTGAGAATATTAAATGGTATTATAAGGGAAACCCATCTAGGTTTTGTAAATCTTGTAGTGTAGAGGAAATCTATTTTGTTAAATAATTTCCTATTCGTTGACCAACTACCAAATAGTCTTGAGCATAAGACATTGTTAACCTTTAGAGGTTATTTAGGAATTAGTTAGAAACACCAACACAACACAAACCCAAGCTTTTTTTAATCACCAAGATCCTATTATGGACAAGGTAAGAGCATACAAAGACTAAGATGTGATCAATAAAAGTTAATTTCAAACTTTTTGATGGTAAGCCAATCAATTTACAATAAAAGAGAAATATGCAGATATAATCAATAACACTAGTATATTTGATGAGGGAGAAAACTCGAGACATAGAAAATGATGCAAACAACTAGGGAAATTTTATTATTGTTCAGAAAGAAAAATATTACATGCAGAGGATCTCAAATCCTTGAACTCTACAATACATGCAAATTACAGAAATTACAAAAATTCCCCTTTCACAGCATGCAAACTCTTTTCCCCAAAAAGTTACCCAAAAATCAGAAACTAGCCCATAAATAGCCCCTTTTCGGTTTGGAGCCAAAAACAACATTCCAGTTATGAGTTTTGGCAGTTTGGCGCCAAAATTACAAATTGAAATTCAAAAATTGAGTCATAATTTGAAAATTGGCAATTTTCCAAAAAATGGCCAACTTCTGGAAGCCATAACTTTTGATCCGGGACTCCATTTTTTGAACCATTTGAACTGATGGAAAGGTCTTGGAGTGAAGAACGCACTAAGAACTAGCTCTACTAGTTTTGATGATTTATGGGCCCGTACGAGACCGTTTAGTGCCTCAAACTGGACTCAAAAGGTTTTTCAGGGCAAAAAGTAGAAATTGAAACTTGAATAAATTTCAAACTGTGAATGATCTTGACCTGATTCTTTCGCCAAAGTGCTTATTTTTCCGTCTTGAACCTCCCCATAAATTTATGTCTTCCCACGCCTTCAAATTCACACCTGCTAAAAATAGCAGTTGAGCAGAAAAATCAAAAAAGTAGTTCTGAAAATTGGGAACTCTTATTTGACGAAAAGGGTATCCAAAAATGCAAAAACATCTACAAAAACCAAACAAAAGGAACATAAATGGAAAGCATATTTTTGGGTGATGCAAGATTGCCCTCACACCACTGGATGCTCCTGCATCAATATTCCAAGTGGATCTAAGCAACATCAAATTGAAAAATAACAAGCAAATATGATCAATGCCAAATGGATAGATTACTACAAGATTGATCAATGCTAACTTGGTAGATAAAAAGCATATTCTAGATTAATGCTAATTTGGAGGATAATGATATACAAATTTAAAATAGGATTTAATGGAAAATCATCTAAAATCGTACAACATCAAGGCTACCTCTAACTGGTGGTAAACCATATATTTTATAAATAAACATAAGATTGAATTTGCATGTAATATCTCAAAATTTTAATAGCGACAAACTTCACAAGAAATCACCAAATACACTAAATATATTAGCCAAAAATATGACAAAATATTAATAGTTGGATAATGCAATCAGTTGTAGAAGAATCTAATAACTTCTTTAATATATTTTAACTAAAAAATATGAAATTATAGAAATGTAAATAATAATATTAATATGCACTAGGGTTACCTTAAAATAGTGGTTTACACTTTCTAAGAGGAAGGAAATTTTGGATTTTTTCCATTCACCATATTGAATGGGTTCAGCCGAACCAAGGAAAGCCCAAATAAAAAAAACATATTCAAATGAGTTCGGCCGAACATGGGTTTGACCGAACCCCTTCAATATGACAAAAACAAAAAATTGTTTCATTTTCATTGTCACTTTTACTTTCTTCTTGTACTAGTCACTGTCCTAGTGCGCACGATGAACAGAGTGTGTGACAGTGACCAAACAAGGTTTCTCTCTCTGGTGAAAGAAAATTTCCGTTCGTCTCTTCAACATTCATCATTCCAGTTTGCATATCGAGCACTATTGAGCACTAGGTAGCATTAGAAATTCAATTCTTTTTAGAGTTCAAAATGTATCTATTTGTTGACCTTTTGAAACCCCAACGTACCTTTAAACTTGTTGAACTAAATTGCACTTGTTTGAGAAAGTTCTTTTAAAGCATCTTCAATGCTATCTTTGGCTTCCGTTTTGCATATATTTTTGTCTTGTTAGACACCTTTCATGAGAAAAATGAATATCAAAACTATCAACTATCTGTTAGGGGATGAGAGGTCTATAATTTCAATGCTTCTACACCTTTTCAATGCATCTACAACATTATTTCAAGTGTCAAATGCTCCAACATCACCTCCCCATCATCTACCATTTCGTAGTGGACACCTTAACTATCATCCAACTAATAACACAACAAATAAACTAAACACATATGTCACAAAATAATTTTAAAACTACAAATTTAGGGTCAAACTTGTAGATGAAAATGTAAATTCCATACATGTAGGAGTGAACCATGAAAGTCATATCTTGGTTTGTTAAGGTATCATAATATTAAATCTTATAAAAATCAAGAATCATATCATTGATTATGCACATTACAATAAAATATCTCCATATAACAAATGAAGCTAAAAACCCTAACCCTCTTTGTCAATTCTATAGTGTGCTTGTCTAGTATTTTTAAATTCAATTGTATGTTCGAAGGTAATTTGTGTATTTACTTATTGTATTTATTTATCCTAGCTAATTAGAAAAGAAAACTCTAAAGAAATTATTTTCTTTTCATTTTGGCAAAGCCATTTAATTTGCATGTCCCACGATTTTCAATATGTGTTGGTTTCTTTAAATCTTTGATGGCTTTAGACTTCATGCTTCTCATTGTCCAATTCTCTTAACCAAACCTGTAAACACTGTTCCGATCCTTATTTCCTCTCTAATACCAAAATCATCCTTTCCTAGTAAGAAGTCATAGTTCAATCTCACCATGGTTGTGAATCAAGCTAAAATTGGTATGATTGGGAATATGCATGATACTAAATTTATCATAATGGAAAAGAATCATTTGACCATGAAGCCCTTGTTGAGAAAATGGTAATCAAGATATAGCTTTTATGCACACAACCTTTCTTTGGATCTTGCAAATTTGCTTTTATAATATTAATCCTAGCACAATGATTGATCTCCTTCATATACTATGTTGATTTCACTGCTTCATGTAGAAAGAAAAGTAATTGTAAAGTTAGCCAGGTAAAGGATAAGCCCCAACAATCCCTAGAGTGATGCCTATTTTCCTCCAGTCTCAAGCTCTTCTTCATGTATTCCTCCCATTGTTTTACTCCCATCTATCTTTATAATGCACAATTTATTTCTCCTTCCACCAAATCTCCCCAAATTTTATCCTCCCTTTCCTGATCTCATCATGCCATTTCTTATTATGATGCACACAGCCTCTTGTCTCCACATTAGTTCCCGCTGCCTGTTTATACTCCCATGTTCCCCCATCGTGATATTCTTCCTACCTAAAGTCTCACCCACACACTCATTTATTATGTCACTTAATAAATTCTATACACCAATCTTCCATTTCCTCTATCTTGCCTCCTTTCATTCCATGTCCTTAATCCTAGTGCCCCATTCAATTCTTTGACATTAATGTTTAAAGGCTTGTTGAGATGAAAAGTAATGTTGATTCCTTACCTAATGGAAACAAAAAAATACATACATATAAAAATCAAACACAATTCAATTTCTATTAAAAATTTTTCATATCCATTTTTTGTTGGATTTTTGGATCCTAGATTTGAGATGCACAATGTTAAAGGAGATCCCATGACACATTCAAGGTTCTTTAGTGCTACATATTTGGATTTTGTGTATGATGATACATTATTAGCTAAGTTCTTCCCATGAAATTTAAAATATTATGCTATTAAATGATTGTATTATCTTCCATTTGGGTCTATTTTTTAATATTGAAATTGGTCAATGCAAATATTGGGAATGTTGGATTGAAGTTTATTATTTTAGATTTTTTGACTATAAACAAGGATCTACAAAGTATATACATTCTTAACATTTGCATGTGCAAGTGAGATGAATGTTAAGAACTAAAGTTAAGTAGAGGCTACCACAATTCTAATTATGATCTTCTCAATGCTCATCTACACTTCATCCTACCCTTTAAATCTTGAAAGTTGAAAAACTATTTCATGATACAGTAAAAATAATGGAAATGACCATTGTAATAAACCATACATTTATAAGCAAACGTGTTTCAATATTATGACCCAGCCCAACTCTTCCTTTTGTAAAATTGTGTTTCAAAATCTCCACTTTAGTGCAAAACATGGATTACACTTCCTCCCATTAGGCCATTAGATAAATCTAAAGTTATTCCCAAAAGATATAATTAGAAAGAATTTTGTTATTAAATTGTAGAGTTAATTGTAATTATACTCAACATTTTATGGGATTAAGGAATAATTGATTAAGGATTTGATTGATAAAAAAAAATTAGGTTGAGGGGGTGAATATTGGGGTCAATCCTTCAATTGTTCCTCCTAATGAAAATTTAAATATTTTACACTAAATAAATCTAATAAAATGGTTTTATATGAGGATCATGAGATTGAGGTACATATACATGTTGATGAGCTTGAAATCATTGATTCACCTACATGTGAGGAATGATTTGTTGGTATTAATAAAAATTATAAGGGTACTTATTCTTCTTCTTATGTACTAGTGATTGACTTTTATAGAAATTTCTATGGACTAACCAGTATTCAAACTTAGGACTCCCATTTGGTGTTAGGATGCTCTACTATTGAGCTAATGGCTCACATTGTGATGAGTCCTTTTATGGCTTAGGTGTGTATCATTTCTCCAACACACTCCTTTGAGCCACAACATAGGTGTCAAATGCACCTAGCTTGGCTCTAATACCATGTTGAAATTTTATGAACTAGTGATGCAAATCTCCACCACTGCTACCCACCCAATTTTATGACAAAGTTCCAATTTACGGTTTAGGTATGCTAATTTTTTGACACCTTTTTCACATTGTGAGATATTACCAAATAATTATAATGGTCCTTTGGTTTTGTGTGGATCATGACCATGTAAGGGTGTGTTTATTGATCTTACTCACCAATAAAATGTATGCATTGAATAATTTTTGTTTTATCATCATTTTATAAACAAGCATATGCATATTTGAGGGTTTATTTAAAATTGACTAATGATATGTTGATTTAAACTATAGGACAAGCATTATTTTACTCCCTTTATTTTTTGGTCTAAGATTGTGAAGTTCTTATTCTATGTCATATTATTTCTCCTTTAGATGTATCTCATATTTTACTTGGGTATCCATGGATAAAGCAATATCAAGCAACATCATCTATGTCATGCCATCAAGGTATCAAATATGTTCACACTAGTAAAGAGGAAAGCTAATTGTAAGTAGATCCAGAGAAAGCCTCTTTATTTTTAGACGCCATTATTTAAACCTTAAAAGGGTCTTGAGAACATACCTATGATCTCTATATGAAGTGCAAGGATTCTTTGCCTAATTGCCAGGTACCCCCGCATGGAATAACAATGCAGGGAAAATCAAGACAAGATGCAACAAATTTAGAATTCCTAAAGGGTTTAAATATTAGAGCCAAAGTGTAATATATGGTGTGTAGTTTTATATTATAAATGGTTCCCAAGAATCTATGGGCACAGCAAGAGAACCATGTACATCAGCAAACTTTAGTTCAGAAGCATAAGGGATTGGATATTTTCATTCCTAAACATGGTTATCATAAAAAAAATTACTCATGTAGCAAGGAAGGATGAGGATTACAAATGATAAATCTATATTTTCTTCATCTTAAAAGGGTCTTCAAACTACTTGGGTATCAAAGAATGATTTACATAATAAAAAGCTGAAAATCTACAAGTAGAAATACCAAGTTACAAAAACAAGAATAATCGTTATGGTAATAGAAAGAGAAAATGCTTCCTCTTAAAAAACATGTTTATTAAGAGTTCTAATTTACATAGTGTTGAGGAGCACATAATATAATAAACATGATTCAAGTACCAAACCATTAAGTATGATGATTGGGATGAGAGGATCAACTTGGGGAGGATTATTATAACATCATTAGTTGGAACATTTTAATTTTATCTCTTTGTGTTGGTGTTGTTTTTAATGTTCTTAATTAGAGTGCGGATGATGTTAATATACATTTAATGATGCATTTTGAAATTTATTTAGTAAAGGTCTCATTTTGTACATCTTTAGTAATTGTATAAAAATTTGGAATATTTTGGTTAATACTTCTTATTGGAAAACCATTCATT
>VDFB02346618.1:0-77172 GCA_007258455.2 Sequoia sempervirens
TATTTCACCATTATGCACCATGAAATGCCCTTTTCTTCAAACAACTTGTGGAATTGCGGGCAACAAATTGATAGCAAAGTGTGATGCTTTAGAGGCTAGAGAAGGGGTTTGATTGGTCAATAAATGAATGGGGGGAACCATAAATTTTGTCTTCATGTGAAAACTGTTATGCTTCCTTTTCCCATCATGCCATCATAGATTTTGGATTCTTTTCATGGTTTAAAGTTGCAATGGGAATCAACTAGGCGATGAATAAAGTCTTTGCCATATGGAAAATGCTTGAAAAGAATTTTTGAACTTATAAACAACAAAAAATGAAGGTTTTAAACATCTAAAATGTGTTAGAGTAATCATCCATTAGCTAATAATTAATTACTCTTTAATTGATTATTATTCTAATTTATTCTCATGCACTTAAGCTAAACTTAGGAGTGCTTTATGATTTTAGGGTTTTGCTCCTATATAGCACTCAACCTTCATTGTAATTAAGACTCGAGCTTTCATATCTTCTTAATTGTCTCTTGCGCTATAGTTTTTTCTTGTTGATGAATATTGCACATATTGTTTGTAGATCTCTTATGTGGAAGGTTTCTTTGTTTGTTGTTTGATCCTATGGCTTGTGGTTTTGCAGTTTTTCACAATTATGTGGCCTATAGCATTTCCCACGCCTTGGTAATCTTTTTGGTAGTGTTTGAGCTATTTTTAAGAGCTTGGTAATGTTGAAAATGCCCAAAAACTATTTTAATGCCTTGGAAGCATGTTTAACAAGGTTTTAGATGTTTTCAAGTGCTTGGTAATGTTAAAAACACCTAGCAACTCATTCTCACAACTTGCAAATATTTCTATGGTGTTTTGAGAGGCTTTTAGTACTTAACAATGTTTAAAATGTCCAAGTAGCAAAAATGACCAACTATACTTGAATCTTGTTGCAATTGTCAAAGGTGTCGAGCATGGTGAACAATGACCTACAGGTAGAATATGCATTCAAATGGCTACCTGATAACTGTTTGAAAAAGTGTCATACTAAATGCAGTGTAAAATAGAAGATCTAAAGGTTAAAGTGCAAGGTTCAAATCATGTTTTAAATGCTAGTGAGGAGGTTAACTATGCATGGGTAAAAAAAATCACCGTTAAGTGAAAATACAATGGTAAATGTATTTTTACATGTAGGTAAAATATGTGCACAATATTGAAGGCATTGAGAAAATAATAAACTTTAGTTGCAGGAAAAAAAGAGATGAGATGAGAGGTAAAATAAAGATAAAGGATGCCAGAGCATACTCAAAAGGCCATTTTCAATTGCAAATCAAGGGATTCAAGTTTTTCAAGTGTCCTTTGGGAGTTTAATCTAGGTTTCTCATTTCTCTTTAAGTTGAATTCTCTGTTTCATTTGAAACGGTTCTGATTCTGAAGGTTTTGTGTAACATGCCAATCGTTCACTCAAGTAAAATTTCCTAAGTTTTCACTTTTTGATTAAATAAACTATGTAACTTAACCATTGCCATAAAAAAATTCTTTTATTTATAGAGAACAAATGAACATAGCTATCATAACAATAATTAACATTGATTCCATTTCCAAATAATATGTCACATATTACAAAATTCCAAAGAATGTGTACAAAGTACATACATAGCTCAATCAAGCTTCAAAGCAATAGATATAGATGGTCCAGGAATCTCTTTTCAAATCTTGTTCTTTTGTCACCTGCTGAGGAGGAGAAGCATCACTCAAGCACTTTTCCACCAACCACGAACTCATATGGGTCCCCTGCACATCTATCATATGATAGATGGCCCTACCCTTCAACAAAGAGATTGGTGTAGTAACCTTGTAACGACAACCATTCTGAGCTTAGTCTTGTGTCCTACATATTTAGAACTTGTAAACTCTACAATCTTGGACTAGCATGCATAAATGGATCACAGTGAATTGACAATGGATCCAAAGGAAATCACACTACTTTGCCCAAAGTGTTCTCACATACACTACTCAAGCTCAATTTGAGTTTAGGCCACTATAAACTATGCATAGGTATTTCCTTCTATAGGTAGTCTTTAACCCTAGAAACTACCTATTCCCTTCCCACAAACTCAATGGTATTTCTACCCAAAAAGTATAAATATAAGTTACCCTCTATTTAATGGATAATCAAATCCCAGGTGTAACTTACAAGCTATTTAATTCAATCAAATAACTTAACAATGAATAACCCATAAGCTATCCCTGTTTAATCATATCTAGTATATTTATACTTATGACAAAAAAATCCCACCTATTATGGAGTAAATACAAGCACTTCACAAAAAATCATAAAAAAACTTATTTTTCCTTTCCAAAGCAAATGTCATATTTTCCTAATGCAAGTAATCTCAAGTAGTTCAAATAAATCATTCAATTCTCAATCTTTCATAAATAAAGACAAATAAGAGAATAATAGATCCTCATACATGTTATATGCTTAACCCAAATGACTGACTTGATGCACAACCTTCCAATAGTAGCTTACTAACTTCACTTAATCCTCTCAAAATAATACTTCACTATTACTTCTCACAAAGTACTCTCAGCTCTCACAAAACATAGCTCTCTCAAAATGCTCTTAACTCTCACAAAATACAATAGAATAGAATTGTAGACACTAAAATATCCCGGGATCGTCTACTAACATCATCTTCCTCAACGTCTCTTTATTTCAACTATCATTTAATCAAATATTCTATATTTGATTAAATCTATCCAAATTCTCTTTAGTTAAATAAACTCAATTCCCTTATTTAATTAAACTCCTAATGTCCTTCTCTAATTAAATAAATTAGTTTTATTTAGTTAGCTCCCTAATGTCCTCTTTTAGTTAAATAAATCAATCTTTATTTAATTAAACCCTAATGTCCTCTAATTAAATAAATCATTTTTTATTTAGTTAGCTCCTAATGTTCTTCCTTTAATTAAATAAACCAATCTTATTTAATTAAAACCCTCATATTCTCTCTTTAATTAAATGAATCAACTTTGTTTAGTTAAATCCTAAGGTCATCCCTCTTTAATTAAATAAATCAATTTTATACGATTAACTCCTAAGGTTCTTCATTTAATTGAATAGATCAAATTCATTTAATTAAATTACTAATACCTCAAATTCCTCTCATTTTGATTTAAATAAATCTAAAAATCTAAATCAAATGTCAAATCAAACTAACCTCCATCTAAGTTAATTAAATCTTGATTAACTCTAACACTAATCCTCAAATCCTCTAGCTTTTGCAACTTGCACACATAAATCAATTTATTTGATTTATAAATTCTTCTTCAATTTTCATTCAAATATGGAGACTCTTTTGGAATATTCCTCAATTTGAAATCTCCCTCCCAAAAAGGACTTGTCTTCTAACATGGCATTTTATAACTCTTACATGTCATTTTTCTTGAGCTAAGTGGCATTAACTCCTCTTCTACATCTTCCTCCACAATCCAAATTTCAAATTTCAAATTTCCACCTAATTGCATTTATTTGCACATTGATCAAAATGTGCTCCACCTCTCTTAAATAACATGTTGACAGGTGACACATTGTTATTGGTTCATCTTTAGTCCCACATCCTTCTTTCATATAAATGGAGAGCTCTTCTTTTGATTTTGGATCCACAACTTGAGGTAATGCCACTATCTATAGATTTGAAGAAAATTTCATCCACTTTCATCAAAGTTATCATAGCATTTCATCACCATATCTAGGTTATTGAGAATTTTCATTGAGGATCACATTGATCATCATCAAAGCTTTTAAGGAATTGGGAAAGAGCTACTTTCCACATAAAAGTAGAACCAATTCCCCCATGGGATGTTGGGTTTGAGTGTTTGAATAGGATTTAAATAGCTTTCATTTGGTTTCTTTGCTTTATTTCTTGTTCATTGTGCTTTGAATGAATCTCATGGGGAATGCTAGTTTAGATTTGTTTATTGGAATTATAATGTGTTATTTGTCTATGTTTGGAGTAGGTCTAGAGCTACCAATAATAATAATTAATACGCCCCCAAATGAGGAATCCTGTTTCCTCTATTTATACATAAACTTAATACATTGCATGCAAAAGATAAGGCATGCCAGTCAACACCTTTCTTCATGCAGGTCGACTCACTGCACACAACAAAAAGGTGGCAGTAATCTAAGTGTAAAATCAACACATTATCCTATAGATTGACCTCTATGGCTTGACAACAACTCAAGACCAATTCAATTTTGCACATGCTCAAAGATGATAATCGACTTGCATCTAAAATGGACTTCAACAGAAACAATGCTTTCATATTTTAGCACCAAGTTGCAGCCAACTTCCCTATCTCTTTGGCATGGTTTAACTCATTGAAATAGTCTTCTATTTGCATACTACACACAAGCAAGGTTGACTTGGTCGTGGCTTATTCTATTTCCAGGGAAAGATGAATCGGCTCCCCTTTTATGGCATTCCAATGTTGCTTTGACTTAACACGTTTCATGTTGTTGCAATTACCATGTGTTTATATACTTTATAATGCAACTCTAAATATTTCCATTGCTTTGTACAAAAGTGTCCAAGTTGTAGTAAATCGTTGTAATATTATTTGGATAATAATTGTTCCAATATAAAATAATGTGTTATTTAGAAACAACAATGCATAATGCAATGGTATTAACTAAGGCTTATATTTCATATCGGCCTTTATCACATGCCAAACATTTGTATTAATTGGCCTTTATATACTTTGAATAACTTATATACAAATCGAGCTATATTAACCAAATAAATAAATTGACCTCCATTCAATAAGTATGTGTATACATTTGATATACAAATGAATATGATCAATAAGCACAAACTTAGATTCCTCAATAAGCTTTGTCTTTTTCCTCTAGTTGTGCGTTTAATTTTGCAATTTCCTTATTCCTTTTATGGATACACAGCAATGTGCACTCCCATTCCTTCTTCTGATTAATCTATTTCTCACATCTCCAACCTCGCCCTTAGCCTCTTCTAATTTTGTCTCTTAGTTTCTAATTCTTCATTTCTCTGACTGGATTCTTCGTCCCCTGTGTCCACAGAGAAGGATATGTGAGGGATTTCTTCATCAAATTGAGGCACATTTTCCTCTTTTTTGTCTTCAAGAAGGGATGAATGAGGCACTTCTTCCACTTTTTCATCAATATGGGGTGCATTTTTTGTTTCAATGCTCTCAGGAAGCACTTCTTCTACTGCATTCTCAATATCAGGCATACTTCCTTCTTCAGTTTCTTTAGGTAAGGAGGAGTAAGGAATTTCTCTATCTATATGAGGTCTGTCTTCTTCTTCATCAGTATCCATAGAGAAAGATGTATGAGGAGTTGCATGAGGAACTCTTTCTATAAAATTAGGTATATTGTCCAACTTGTCAAGGAAGGATGAGAATCCTCCTATAGGTTCATCTTCATTTTGTTCTGAGTGTGATGATTGTGCTTTCTCCCCTTCCTACTCTTAAGGTGAGAGGGTTTCTTTGTCCTCTTCCTGGGGAAGTTTCTCCTCTTGCTTTCCCGTATCTTCAATTTCCTCATTATCAGGTGGACTATCAATTTCTACCACCTTTATTGGAGTCCTGGCCTTTTTCTATTTCGAAGTACTGCGTATATCTTGGGGTTCAATTTCACTGAACCCTGAAGATAACTGTTTACTCCTTTGTAGAGGAGGGGTTATTTGAAAAAAACAACTTTACTTCATTTCTTTTTCTTTCGAGGGGGATCCTCATCTTCTCTGGAATGCACAATCCCCACCTCGTCTTCTTGTCCTGGGGTTTGTAATTCATCTGGAAAGGATTATAGCACATCACCACTAGGAGCCGTGGAGGTATATTGGGACTCAAGGCCACCTAATGCCTCTAAGGAGGGTTCTTCTGCAGATTACTCCTTTTGTTTAGAGGATTCCCCTTCCTCAAATGACCTACCTGGCTCTTCATTTTCAAATTTCTATAGGAACCTTTGCCACTTCTTCTTTGGCTTATTACATAAATGATATTTACATATTAGTTGTATCAAACCATGATGTTTAAGGGGCCCTGTCCCAATTTTATACTTTTCTATCATAGAGGTGATTGGATGGCAAAGAAAGGCTAGTAAATTTACCCTAAGGGTAGGGTCCTCAATGCTGTGGCATAAGTGAGTCAGCAGGCAGAAAGGGGGTCCCACTACTATAGTGATTTGTCCCTCACAAGTGAAATACTTTATAATCCAGGCTACAGTACACCTCTAGGGTTCTGGAATAGACATTCTATGAATTCCCTTATTTTTCCCCCTAGTGCTTATGGTCAGTACAGGTTGGGGTTCCCCTCCCCTATGGAACAAATCTATTAACTTTTCATAAGGGACGTGGGTATTTTCATTCAAATGAATCCCTTTATTTTCAAGACCAGAAAGATGAGCAAGAACTTTCGTACTTACCTAGAATGACTTTCTGCGAACCACAGTCTTCCCATCTGTGAAATTCTCAATGAATTCCTTTACCAGCTACTCTGTGTACCCTTCGAATTGTTTCATGAAATCCAACCATCCAACCCTTTGAAATAAAGCGGCTATATTGCTTAATGCCAACAATGGCGTTGCAAAATTTGGCTTAGACTTTTTCTTATTGCCTCCCATCTCCTTTACTTCTTGGTAAAAATTTTCAGAACCCTGAAATGCTTGCTTCTCTGAATTATAGACGGAGAGAGAGTTCTGTGTCGATATACTCGACGGGGAAAGAATTAATTACCAGCTTTCTTGTCACCTTACTGTTTCATTATGACAGCTCTTCATAGGGAATTACAACAGCTGCCATACTTTCACCAATCATGTAAAGGGTCACAAGTTTCAAAATTACAAGGGGAACAAATCATGCCAATTAATTAACCTTTATTCAAAATAAATACTAGCCCTTCTAATAAATTAATTTTTACATACCTTAGGTCTTGTCATTAGATCAAACATCACTTACATGTGCTGATGTAATTGGATAGTTATATGGTTGGCGAAGGTGGCGGCGGATATTAATGGCATGGATGGGATGGTTGGAGTCATGATGGAAATTATTATGACAAAAAGGGTGTCATAATAATCTTATTTATTATGGAAATATTTGATATGGCAGAGTGATCATAAGGGAGTGAATCAAGGTAGGATGAATGGTATGTGAATGAAACTTAGGGGAAGAGAACGGAGAAATAAATTCCGAGGCTAAAATTAGGGAACATTATTGAGTAATGCGATCGACGTAGAGAAGAAGAAAGTTCCATAATTATTTAGAAAGATGTCATTAGAACTGAGTAACCAAATTGAGGATTCTGGAGCATCGCTAAAAGATGCAGGAGTAGCAACCCAAAAATTTTGGAGCATTGTTGAAAGATGCAGCCAGAGCAGCAACCAAAATTTTTGGAGCATCCAAATAGAATTACGGAGCATCCGAGCATCATTCTGAAGCATCACTGAAAAGATGCAGCTGGAAGGAAGAAGATTGTGATACTTTGGCCTTGACTTCCTAGAGCACCATTGGATGATGTGTCAGAATGGAAGATCAGGACAGGCCATGGAGTCAATTTGATTTGTAGGTTCCAGAGCATTGTAGCAACAAGTCCAGAGCATTGCAGCAATAATTCTGGAGCATTGCAACAAGGTACATTGGAATTGGGCTCACCACAAGATGAAGTCTTGAAAAATGTAAACAAAACTTTAGCCAAGTCCAAATGATGGAGCTAATGAGAAAATTGAAGAAATTTTCAAAAAACAAAAATTGCTCAACACTATATTGACCTTGCCTCGACAGAGTTAATGCAGTGGATTTCTTCCTGCATTTCTACCATTTTTGTAAACTTTTCTTTGTTAACGGGTTTATGGTAAATGCATAGTCGATGCCCATTAACTAGAAGAGTTCGGGTGTCACCATCAATTGGTTTTAACTGGACTAAACCATTAGAAAACACTTCAAAAATTTCATATGGTCCAAGCCAGTGTGTCCTAAGTTTCCCTTGATGGTCCTTGTATTTTGAGTCGAACAACAATGCCCAATCCCCGATATGGAATTCTTTCTCTTTGATTTGTTTATCATACCAAACCTTACGTTGTTGCTGGATCAATTCAGTTTGATGGACGACATCTAGACAAAGCTCGTCTAGTTCACTAAGTTGTAAGACTCTCTTGATTTGAGCTCGTTTAAGATCCATGCCCAATTCCATGGTTGTCCTAAGGGTTTGGAGTTCGAATTCAATGGGCAAGAGGGGCTTCTTTCCGAAGACTAACTCATAGGGGCTATGGCCAGTGGTTGACTTCTAGGTCGTGTTGTATGACCAGACAACTTTCGGTAATTTCCTAGCCCAATCTTTCCTTCCCGAGGAAACCATTTTTGTCAAAATATTTTCTAGTTTCCTATTCATGACCTCGACTTGTCCATTTTCCTGCGGGTGGTAGGGTGAGGAATTTTTGTGACTTACTTGGAAGTGATTTGTGAATGTCAATAGGACTTTGGACATAAACTAGGGGCCTTGGTTTGTAACAATTGTTCTTGGGGCCCCGAATCTAAGAAATATTCTATTATAAAGAAAGTTAGCTACCTGTTCTTCCCTAGCAACACGTAGTGCTTGTACTTCTGCCCACTTAGTCATGTAATCGGTACATACCAAAATAAACTCTTTCCCTTGCAAAGGGGGATCTATAGGGCCAATAAAATCTAATCCCCATTTCTCAAATGGTTCAAGGACCACCTGAGGCTACATGGGCATTTCATTAGATGTGGTTGGTCTTCCCATCCTTTGACATTCATCACACCTACGAACGTACTTCTTAATATCCTTATGCATTGAAGGCCAATAGTAACTTGCTCCCAGGATCTTATGAGTTGTTCTTTTAGCAGAATAATGCCCTCTAGAAGGGTCATCATGGCAAGCCCTAAGGATACTATAGGTCTCATTTGCCCTAACACATCATCGCAAAATCATATTGGGTCCACACCGAAACAAGATTTCATTAATCCATTTAAAAGGGACACTTTCTCTAACGAGGCGTTTCTTTTGTTTTGCCAAGAAATGAGGTGGTACCTCTGAGGTGGCTAAGTAGTTCGCAATATCAACAAACCAAGGAGTTTTAGTGGAGATGGTGAACATATTTTCATTTGGGAATTCATCTTGTACTGGAGTATAGTCGCCATCATGTTTAATCCGAGATAAGAAGTCTGTAACTACATTGGACTTCCCTGGTTTGTCAACGATTGTCACATTAAACTCCTAGAGGAGTAACCACCTAATTATCATTGCATTTACCACCGGTTTGTTCATGAGATATTTGATGGTTGCATGGTCTATGTGCATTGTAACTTTGTACCTAGTGACATAATGCCTAAATTTCTTGATGGCGTGCACTACAACCAAGAATTCCTTCTCTGTTGTGGCGTAATTCTTCTCTATTGGCATCATTTTTTTGTTGATAAAATATATAGCATATTTCCCTCCATTCTCATCTTCTTGCCCTAGAACTGCTCCAATGGCATCATCAGACACATCGACATAAATATGAAATGGAATATTCCAATTAGGTCCTTGAAGGACAGGGGCAGAGGTGAGTTTTTCTTTAATAGTTTCAAATGAGGACTGACACTTAGGTGTCCAAATGAAGTCAACATTTTTCTAAAGGAGAGAAAACATTGGGGCTGCAATTTTGCTAAAATTTGCTATGAATCTTTGGTAGTATCCAGCATGCCCTAAGAAACTCCCGACATCAGTCTGAGTCTTCGGAATCTCGAGTTGTATGAATTTTATTTTCTTGGGATCAACCTTAATCCCTTCAGCTGAAATATGATGTCCTAGCACTATTCCTTGTTCCACCATGATCAAGCATTTCTCGTGAGTGAGGAACAACAAGTGATCCTTGCACCGCTTTAACACCTTGTCTAGATTTGTGAGAGCTTCATCAAAAGTTGAACCATATACAATGAAATTGTCCATATAGACTTCCACGCACTCATTTACCAACTCAACAAATATAGCTAGGATGGCCCTCTAAAAGGTGGCAGGAGCATTACATAGCCCAAAGGGAAGTACCCTATATGAAAATGTTCCCCAAGGGAAAGTAAAGGTTGTCCTATCTTGGTCTTCCACTACTACCTGTATCTAGTTGTAACCACTAAATCCATCCAAGAATGAAAAATATTTTCTCCCAGCCAAGTTATCCTGCACTTGGTCCACAAATGGTAGGGGAAAATAATCTCTGCATGTTGCTTTGTTGAGCTCCCTATAATCTACCACACTCTCCACTTCCCATTCTTCTTTGGAACTACAACCAAGGGTGACACCCACTTGCTGTCAGAAATTGGGTAGATGAATCCTACCTGCTGAAGCTTCTCAATCTCAGTTTTAACGATACCTTTAAGAGTAGGATTGAGTCTCTATTGTGGTTGGTGAACAAGGCGAACATCCTTAGTATAGATATGGTACATGCACACACTAGGATATATTCCTCTCACATCTTTATAATCTCAAGCAAACGCTTTAGATCTATTCACTAGGGTATCAAACAATATTTGTTCTTCCGTCTCATTCAACCAACTATTGATGTTCAAGGTTCTACCTAGTAGCAACATAATGGTTTTGACTCCAGAATAATTGGATGTGACAGTGTGAATAGGTCTTGTCAATGTGTTGAGTGGACAACTGTGCGGGATAGTTTTATGAAGCCTAGCAACATTTGCAAAGAAATGACAAGTTTTTGGAACTAAATTCATCAAAGGGCAAGGCAATCCAATAAAATTAGCATCATCAAATTTTGCTTGATCTGTGTTAATTGGGTGTGCAAGGATTCCTTCTATGTCTGACATCTCTTCACTGTTGGAGTCTATTGCAATACTTCCCACATCATTCTCTAATCTTCCTCTAATTCTTCATCGTGTTGTTTAATGATTACCATGGCCAGTGAAGCCAAGTTTTCCTATCCAGTAGGACTTTCTGGTTCATCAACCCATACTTTGTTATGTTCAACAGGCTTGGCAAGAGGGTACAAGAACAATTGTTTGCTACTGGTTCTATGGGAGATTGTCATTCCTCCTTTCCTACAGTCAATTTTGGCTGCAACCATAGTCATCCATGGTCATCCCAAAATTATTGGATAACTATCTTTGGGCGTAAGGGATTCAATTATTTGGAAATCCACTGGATATTCCCATCCATCTACTTTAACAAGAACATTTTCAGTGATGCCCTTGGGAATAGCTATGGATTGGTTTGCCATTTGTAGGATTGTAGTTGTGGGGTGTAGATCAGTGAGGCCCAATTTTTCCATCACATCAATAGTCATTACATTAATGGCTACTCCAAGGTCCACTAAAGCGTTAGGTATTGCTACCCCATTAACTGTTACTGTTATAAGCGGACTTCCTGGGTCATCATATTTCAGAGCAGTAACTGTTCCAGCTAACAAATCAACTAGGTACCCATTGATATGAACAAAGTTCATTCGTTTTGGCTTCCTCCCTGGAGTTTTGATGCACAACTATTTAATCAACTAGTTTAACTCAGTGATATCTTTAATCACTTGTAACAAGGGAACTTTGATTTGCAATCGTTTAATTTCCTGTATCAGTGCAATTTCTATAGGTGATGTTGTTTCCAGAGCATCTTTCACTGGGATTGGTTTCAATCGCTCTAGAAAAGGGGCTTTGGTTTTGTCTTTGGTCGTAGAATTTTCCAAAGATTCAATTGGAGACTGACCCTCCTCCTCCCGAGGTAGGTCAACAGCTCCTGTTGAAGACGGTGGGTCAGTTTCATGTTGTGTAGTGTCTAGGTTTTTTGGCTACAAAAGTGTTTTACCTAACCTCAGCAATAGGTTTCCACAGTGTATTGCATTGAGTTTGGTGGCATGTCCTATTCGGCAGAATACACTAGAGTGTTTGGATGATTTTTCTTTGGATTAGGGACTAGTTGCGCCAAAAGTGGCAGTTGGTTAACTTGTTCAGTCTTTTGAGTGTTCTGGGGAGGTGGTAAGAGAGTCTGTTGGTTAGGCATCCTCCTAAGACCAGAATAGAACTGATGTTGGGGTTGATTCCATTGAGAAATGGAATTGTGAGGGTACCACTATTGTTGGGACTGGTTGGGCCACTAAGGGTTACCCCAAGATTGGTTTGTCCAGTCCAGTGGTCCCCAAGGATAGGTTCCCCAGTTAGATGGTACTGGCGGTGGTGCCTGAGGCCAGGGCGCTGCCCATTGATTATTGTTCCAATTTGGTTGGGCTCACCAGTTAGGATTGGAATTCTGGCCATAGGAGAAATTACCTCCCATTCTCTGGTTGACAACGTTCACTTCTTCCTCGACTGGAGTTGTTATTTTCTTGGAATTTTTTATGGCATTTAATAGTTCACATTGATCAGTGGGGTGATTCTTGTCACATACCTAACAAATGTCAATCTTGTCAACTTTGTCCAAGGGACACTCTCTTAGCAAATGTTTGTTTTGATACCTAGGGAAATAAATAGACAAAGTCTCGAGATTTCTGGTTTTAGCCTGGATGTCGTCTAAGGTGGTGTTTAGTTGGACAAGAATGTTAGTCTTCAAGTTGGCCAGTTCCTCACGAAGCTTATTTATGTCATTAGAACCACGTAAGGAGGTGAACTTCCTAATCCCTCCACGAGTATGAGAGAAGTTTCGACACAATTTCGTTATTTCATCTAGTCTCAGTTGGGACACGTCTCCTTTTCCCATTAAGTCTAAGCTCCTTCAAGCTTCATCATCGAGACCTTTGAGAAATAAGGTCTTTAAAATATCAAGGCTTATAACTTCCCCACCACATCGTTTGGACAAGAAGATAAACCTATCTAGGTAGTCCTCTAAACTTTCATCCTCATTCTACCTTATTTTGAACAGTTCTTCTTTCCTATCACTCACCCTGTAGTAACTCTGATATTTCTCCAAAAAGACGGTATCCATTTCATCCCAGGAGGTTATCGACTAAGAAGATAACCCCATAAACCAACACATAGTTGAGTCTTTCAGAGTGGAAGGGAAAAGCTTCAATTTCTGATTATCATTCTTGTAGTCATAGGTTTGACACAAGACTTTGAATTCAAATAGGAACTGATTAGGGTCCTCAGTAGACAAACCTCGAAAGGTTGGTAAGAAGGTCGGTAAGATATTTTTCATTGTCGTCTTGTCATCTACATCAATAGCAATAGGATAAGTGAATGTGCATGGTGGAGGGTTATCATTGTTGTGGTTGTTGGCAACATTTCTTCGGTCACCCATGGTGTTGGAGGGAATGTGATCCTCTTCAACAATTTGCTCAGTAGCACAAGGTTCAAAGGTTTGCGAAAGAATATGCTCTTCGACCACTATTTGTTCTCTTTTTGGAGTATGTGGGAAGGTCTCAAGTTGACCCTGTTTAGTCAATTCCATAGTAAGTTCTTGGTTTGAGTTTCATTCTTCTCTGTTTGTTGTTGGTACATCAACTGGGAGGGTTTTTGGTATGAATCTCCCGTGGGGGCCTCGTTTCCTGACCATGCAAAAAAGAAGCCAAAGGATTGTTCCTAGCCCTAAGAGAGGTATTCAAGATATCTCCTACTAACACTAGAAAAAGGGTTCCCCGATACCGACACCAAAAAGTGACAGGTTGTCATTAGGTCCTACCACTTTAGTGAATAAACACATCAATATATCAATTGGGCAGTGTCCAACGACTTTGTGCAATAGATGACATCTCAAATTCTCTCTTAAGCACTAATCTATTGAATAAAAATTCTAATATAAAGGGCCTCTAATCTAGAAAGCAGGAAAATAATTAAATCATAAGACAAAAAACTAAGAATCTGAAAAGCATCAATACTTTGATTCACAGAGGTTTTCTAAATAAATGGGGGTTAAAATACTTTTGGTAAATGCTCATATGGAAAAATGGCTACATTTTGAAAAGCCACCATGTAATGTACATTAAATTAACTTTAATATATATCCACACATGCACACAAATATATAATATATATTTATGTGCTTGTGTTTTATTATAAATATTAGAAGTATATTTTTCTTTTTCATTTTGTAATTATTTTAAGTGTTTGTTTTAATGAATATTGTAACAATTTATTATGATTATTTGTTGCTTATAAATTATTCTTGATGTTATATCCATTAAAATAGAAAGCATGGAAACAATTAACCTAAAGAATGCATAAATTGTTGAAGAGGTAAAGCATGTAAAGAAGTAAAATGCAAATGCAACTTCTATTTTATCAAAGGAAAATGCAGAACATGAAACAAATACTTATCTATCTATTTCTAACCCTCGAGTGGCTAGCTCGTGGGTGTATCTACTGCTACTTCAAATCACATGCACTAGAAAATCCTTTATGTTACTTCATTCCACAGATGCATCCATATTACACAGTAATTCAAAGGAAGGTGGGAAAACTCAAACTCATATTCATATGGTAGTTTTTACTCAAAAGACAAAATTGACAGTATAACAATAATCTTCCTCTCATTATTTGTAACAATTACATATTTATATGAAAAACGACTAACAAAAATCCTATTTTTCAGTCGATCAAGTCTTTCAATAGATTGCCCATAGTAAAAGGGACTTAAGAGCCCATGATATACAATATTAAAGAGGCTTCGCATGAGCCATAAAGTCTTTAAAACTGAAAAATAACATAATTATAAAAGCTTGGCCAAAACATGTGCTCTTAGCATTCCAACGCCCGCTCGCTGGTTTTCAAAAGCATGAGACCCGCATTCATTTCCCTTCTAATTGGAATGGAAAATGGTGGTGGAGTTGACTTGCGAAATACTCAAGACTAAACCATTAAATCAACATAAGTTAGTTTAATTTAATCAACTCCAAGAAATAAGTTTGTACGATTATTCATAGAAAGACAAGCAATTATTTTTCCTAAAGGTAATCAATTGGCAGAGTAATTTGAGTTGGAAGGTTCATATTTGTATATTGAGGCCATTATGTTGATGAGGTTATTTTTACCTCATCACTAGTCTTCTTCCAATGTTTTTGGAAGAGTTGATAGTTGCTCATAGTTTTTTTTCAGTTTTGAAATAAGAGGACTCTCATAGGTTATGTATATATGTATGATCTTATGAGAGGCCGAGTAGCTAGATTTTGGTATGAAATAGATTGATATAAATCTTGTTATCAAATACTTTGTTCTTAATTTTTTTATGTTTGAACTACAATAAAGAAGAATACACCAATTTCATGAATCTTTGAGTTAGGATTTGAAGACATTGTGGATTGTAGTAGTTCAAGCAAGGGCCACTTGAGATAGTGCAAAATCCATGTTAGTTTAGATTATTAGTTAATTTATGAATTGTAATTTTGATTTTTATTATATTGAGTTTCTAACAGACAATTAAATGTTATTGAATCGCATTGCAACATAGAGAATCATTAAGTTGCATTTTGCATAGAAATAGTCACCCATAGTAGCTATTGCATTCACTTACAACAATTAGTACTCATTTAATCTATTTTTTGTGTAGGAATTACTGAGTTAAATTGCCTTTAATTAATATTATTTTTTTATTTTCTATAATCAATCAATTAAGAATGTTTAGGATTCTTAGTTGCATATATAGTGCCAACATCATCTCAAAATTATGATTTCTTGGTTGAGAATTTAAATGAAGCACCTCTAGGACAATGAATTGCTTAATTTGAGATTCGTAGGTCCATTAGGTTGTATGTACATTATCTACATAAGTTGATTGGACATAGGGGAAGCTCTATAAAATGTACCTCGTCAAGCTTAGTTGTTGAGACTCATCCTTTGCATTTTATGCATTTGTCATTTAAATGTTTTAGCTACTCCCTAAGTTGCACTTAATGGGGAGCATTAAAGAAAAAGTGTTTTTACCTTATAGGTCCCTTTTCACTCTAGTACTTAAGCTTACTTAGGTCATGTGTTTTTTTGTCTCAAGTCAAGGGTGAAGGTCCACTTGTCATGATCTTGTTTTATCCCCACCTAGGATTTCTCTAGGGTTGCTTTTTTATTTTTACTTTTTCCTTTTATAAGAATTCTTTATTATATTATTCATTCCTATTTTATGAATTTTGCACATTAATGATGATTCATGTTTTTTGATCAATCAACTATTGGCCTTTATATCTATGCTTTTCTCTCTTTGCATGCATATGTGTTTGATTGTAGGTGATCGTTAGGAGCTATAGGGTTGATGGATCAAATCCAACAAGAAATTCCTTTTCCTTATTCCATTTGCATTGAACCCTTCATCTACATTATTTTGATGCACTTAAGCCATGGAAGGAATGGAAAAAGGAAAGCATTTCTTGGAGAAGGCCCCATCCTCAAAGACCATTAAGATGATCTTGCACATGAACCCTCTAGAGGAATTTTTAAGGGATAATAGGGAACGGTGCTTCTCTTTTACAAGCATAGACAAGCAGCAGTCATTATATCCATGAAAAATTTAGGAGCATTCTTACAACCCATGAAGGCCCTCCTTGAATCTAGATCTAGTACATTTTGGTCTCATAACTCTTGCTCATCTAGCTAACTTCTAACAAAGGCATATTCCTTCTCAATAGAGAACATATTGGACAAGAGCAAGAAACCCCACTTCAACCCTTGAATATCAACTTTCTCAACATCCTCATTGCTTGAGCTTCTTTGGACAACACAATTGCTACTTAAAGCTCTATTGCTATCGATGTCTTTTGTGCTTATTAATTTTGAATATGAACCAAACACCAAGTTGATCAAAAATTCCTCTTTCACCTCATCCTAGAAAGCATTTGAGCCATTGGCATCCTCAGCGTATTCATCATTCTCCTCCTACTCACCTTGATCAAGATCCAACAACATAGTCTTAGTCATAAACCCATGTTTTCTCTTTCTTTTCCTCTTGCCTATCCTCATTTTAATACTAAGAATAGTATTAAAATATTAATATTATTATAATACTATAATATTATATTATTATCATGTTATTAAGGGTAAAGAATGATTTTTGAAGGGGTTAAAATTATTTTGCATAGACAAGTACTAATATAGCATCTAACAAATAGCAATGACATAACTATATGAACCAACGAAACTAAGGATATATACCAACAAAAACCACAACATTAATAACTCCTTACATAAATGAGACCAAAAATTTCTCACAAAGAACATAACCCAATAGGACATAGAAGATACTAGTAGACATAGATCTAGTTAAGAAAAATACATTCATGGTGCTATATGACACACTAAACACTACTAGTGGCACTAAACGCTAATAGTGACCTTGCACATAACCTCATTAAATCCAATTTTCGTCTTAAACACTTTCCCCTTTTTAACTACTAATATTAAAGCAAAAGAATTCATAATATGACATTTTTTATTTTTTTTAACATTGAAGTGCTAAAAGAACAAAATTAAACCTTAGATACTAGTAACCTTGGGTTCAACATATCTAATCATAAAAATAATATAGGTACCAGTCTTTAAAACAAATTATTTATCCTTCACCGATTTGAACTCCAAAATGGAAAGGCCGTACGCACATAGGTGAATATAGATTTTATCTTCCAATACATGTTCCTTATACAAGATCCACTCATGTAATTAATTTTGGCCAAAATGTAGAAAATTTACATATCAAAGCATGGTCGACTAATAATTCCTCACAATTTGCAATTCCAAACTCCGTTAAAATTTCATAAATATCTGTTTAAATTTGAGGGACAAAGCTTTTACCCAAATTATCCAACTCAGTTTTAAAGCCTCCAGAGTTATCATCATCCTTTCGCCACGCCATTAATGGGATCGGTTGGAGAGCAAGACGGTGTCCTGGTAAAATCCCTTGCCTGAAACCCTAACCTCCACTATGGCACCTTAGTTCCACCTAGATGAGAAGACTTACCAAAATCTCCTCTTAATCTGCTCCGATCTTCATCTCAAAATTGGTAAGGAAAACTTTATTCTCTGTCATAATACCAGGGTCAGGCCGATTGAGATGAGAAGGTCGATTTTTGAACTGTGTCGCCACTGGAGAGGCATGAAAAACAGAGATCTTTCTTCCACTCCAAGTTTCTCCATTGAGCCCTTTCATAGTGTTGTCTGCATCCTCTGTGGAGAGGAATCAAATGAATCGTTTTCTACAGCTAGGAATGAGATATTGCGGACAAGCACAGTAGGTTTTTGCCAAAATTTCAGAATCATTGTGAATAACCCTATTTGGAAATGTAACCTCGAGAGATCCAATTGGAATAAACTCAGCCTGTGCCAATTGGAATAAACTCAGCCTGTGAATTTGGAAGTCCAAAGTAGACTCGCAATTCCACCTCACCTTCTTGGAGACTTTTACATGCCAAACTCCTAGTTGGAATCTGCCTTAAATTCCTCTCCCATCCCTTTCTTGTCCTTTCTATGATAAGATAGAAACATTCAAGCATTATTTTTGGTTATGTCCTTATGTTAAATCATTATGGACCAGTAGTCGTGCGGGATTTAGTAGTCCTTATATCATCTTATTATATTAAAAACTAGCAATCACACCTTAGTGTGCAATGGGTACGCCAAAGAAGTGTGGAAGGTTAAGATAAATTATAATAATTATTAATTATAAATTTTAATCATTTTATGTAGTTAATAGTTTTATTTAAAAATATAATATATAATAATAAATATTATTGGGCTTGGCCCGAAAGTTCACACGGATGGCGGAGGAGGCTTAAGTGTTGGGTTTGCTCCCCGAGGTCTTGGGTTTGAGTTTGAGGTCCGGCCTCACCTGATGTGTGTGGCTTGCAAGTGGCTGTGCGCATCCCCAAAGGATTAGTCTCGCCTCAGATCACCCCTTTCCAACCCCAACTTGGCAGTTTGTAATCCCAAGGAAAGCGGGTTGGATACGTTGGGCTAGGTCGCGGGGATACCTCTGAGTTAACAAAAAAAATTTAAAAAAATAGATATCACCATCAAAGCTAGAGGCAATGAATGCACCTAATAGAGGAGACTGGAGAAAAAGATGGAAGAGGTGTGGAAGGTCGGCGTAATTACCTGTTCAAGTGCTTGAAACATAACCTTGTCACATCACACCATGCAGTACAATGACAGTTTTCTACACCTGGTGAATGTGAAAACAAAAAAATGGATGGCCAGGATAGTTTGAATGGTCCTGCATACCTTCTCCAGCAAACCGAGACATTTATCTGAAGATTTTGTTGGACACACTTCATAGAGGGAACGCCTTCGGCATAAATATATGGAAGATTCGCTACCGGGTTTCTTTGTCTCACACCTTCTCTTAGAGATTGAAATTCTAACTATTTGATCTAATTTGCATATCCAAATGTTGAGCACAACTTCATATTTGAAAGAGAAGAGCATTATCAATGATGATCTTTACCGATAAGAAAAATGTCTCATGTCACATATCCAAGCCAAGATCTTTCCTATCTCTCCACACTAGTCTGGTGACTACCTTGCATGCCTCTACATTTAACATTGATTTTCCTTGACTATATTTTGGTGGATTGGATTCTTGCTACGAGTCCTTGGACAAGGATCTATGGATATGCACCTCTTATGTGGTGACAATTTCCTTTGTTGATGCCATGCTAGCCATGGAGGTTTCCCCTTAGCTTTTGTTAAGTTGTCTCATTGGTGTAATTTTCCTTCTCTAGGGTGGTACTCTACATCTATGGTGGCTAAATTTTTCCATTTTTTCTGAATTTCCTTCTTTGCAAACCACTTTGGATCAATGTTGCTACAGGGTGGTGGTGCCAACACTATTTTTGCTTCAAGTTTGTGTGTTTTCATTTGGTACCTCCACACTCTACTGGTGATGCTTTGTTTTGTTTGGATTTGAATTAATTTATAATCTAATTTAGAAGTCAACACAAATTTTTGTTGGCTTTCTCATTTTCTTCTTGTAATGTATTTCTTTTTTTGTTGTTTATAGATGTTTTTGTTGTTCTCTATGTAACTTTTGATGATTTTTTTCTTCTCCTTTTTTTTAAAGAGAGGTAAACATTTTTGACCTAGAGCTATGAACCAATGAGGTCACAAATGAGGGACCTCATCCCCAATATAATAGTTAATAATAACACCCCAATGGGGTTTAAACTCTTTGGTGGCAAGAACAACACCATGTATAAACTATCACACTATGACAACACGAGCAACTTTTGATTGCTTTTTTCGATATTATATGTGTGTGTGTCTGAACTTGGTTTATCTTGACCCTTTGTTTTCCCTAATGTGATATTATATTATTACATATAATTCAACATCATCATAATAATAATAGCTTTCAAAATTAATTAGTAATATATAATATAAAGGAGAAAATCTTTCATGGGATCTACTTATCCTTGTAGAACGTCTAATGTTTGCAAGAATCTTTGGTATTTCTTGTTGTTGTTGAGCATCAGGTACCAATGGAATTTTATTTTTTGGAATATGATTTAGCACCACATATTATTATTTTTACCATTCACACTTCTTTTTCTACAACTGTTCCTTATACATAACCTTCTCATTGAATACATCTTTTGCTTCTAATAATTTTTTGATTTTAAAAATCCCATTTAACCTATAACCAAAGTCATTTATTCCATATCCAATGAAGGTACATTTTTTAGATTTGGCTTCTAGCTTAGTTATATTCTCAATATCGACATGTAAAAAAGTTTCACAGGTTCTTACATGTCCATGCATCCTCTAAAATACCATAGCCCAAAGATTTGAAGGCCCTTTGTTAATTAAATAAACAACAATATGTACAACATTTTCCTAGAAATGTAAAGGTAGTCCAACATGCAATCTCATGCTCCTTGCATGCTCCATTAATTTCATGTTCATTCTCTCAGACAGACACATCACTTTCTTGTTCATACACATCACTTTCTTGTGGAGTTCTTGGAACTATCTTTTGCCTATGAATTTCATTGTATGAACAATAATTTTCAAATTGTCTGCTACAATACTTTCCTCCATTATCAAACCTGTGACACTTTAATTTTTTACACGTCTCATTCTCAACCAATACTTTCCATTTAAAAAATAATCAAATACATCTATTTTCTATTTTAGGAAATACACCCATGTTCTCCTACTTGAATTATCAATAAAAGTGGAATAATAACGAGACCCACCAAGAGAAAATACTTGAGTTGGTCCCAATAAATTTGTATGCACAGGCTCCAATCTCTCACTCTTCTTTTGTTTCCCATCTTTGAGAAATATCACTCTCCTTTGCTTCCCATAAACACAATTTTCACATAAATACATGTTAATTTGTTTCAATCCTAGCAACAACTTCTTAGAGTAGGGAATTTTCATACATTTTTCACTCATATGCTCAAGTTTATGGTGTCACAATGTTGTTTTTGTACTTGCAACAACTGTTCATGTAGCAACTGTTAAACCCACAACAATTATTCTTGTAGCAATTGTTGAACCTGTATCAACTAAAGTAGAATAAATAGCATTACATATACACAAATATAAAGTTCTTTCCTTAACACCTTTAGCTACTACTAATGCACCTTTAGTAACCTTCAAGAATTTGTCTATAAGAGTAACTATGCAACTTTCATCTCCCAGCTACCTTGTTGAGATTAAATTTCTTCTTAGATTTGAAACATTATTTACCTCCTGTAGCAGTCATCGATTTCTATTTTGTAGGTTTAACTTTATTTTTCCTTTTCCAATAATCTGATAGGATTCATTATCACCCAAATATACCAGTCCAAAATCGCCTTGGATATATTCTATAAAAAATTTCTATGGGGCATAGCATGAAACAAAGCCTCTGAATCTATTGTCCAAGAATCATCAACATTATCTAGGGAAATAATTAAAACATCATCATATAGTTTGTTTATAATAAATTTGCTTCTTTTTTCTTATCTTGTTTTATGTCTCCTTCTTTGCTCTTTCGATATCAACAATATTTCTTCAAGTGACCTTATTTTCCACAGTACAAACAATATTTCCTTCCTTTGGATTGAGACCTATTCTTTGATCTCCATCTTGACTTCCCACAACTTCTAGGGATTTTCCTTCTCCTTTGATCTTCCCATGTTCTCTACATTCAAAACATTACTTGATGTTGAAGTCTCACCTATGTTGTTCCTTTGAATCTCCTCACTTAGAGTCACACCAACAACATCATCAAATTTTAATGTATTTGAACTAGAAACAAAGTTACTTACAACCATCACCAAGTTGTTCTAACTTTCTTGAAAAGAATATAAAATCAAGAGAGCTCAAACTTCTTCATCAAAACTTACATTACAAAAGTTAATTGATTGGTAAATACATTAAGTTCATTTAAATGATCTATTATAGAACCTCCTTTGAACCATTTTCACATTAAATAATCGCTTCATTAAGAAAACATTATTTGAATTCAAGGGCTTTTGGTATAATTTTGCCAATGTTTTCATCAAATCACCAGTCATTGTTGCTTTGGATATGTTAAACACCACAGATGGTACTAGGCATAATCAAATATTCTCAATGCCTTTATGTCTAGAATTTTTCATTCTTCATCTAACATTGCTGATGATTCTTTGTTTTTCCTTGCAATGGTGTAATGTCCCTTCCTTAGGCATTTTGATTTGATGCAGAGGTTTCCCTATTACGAGGGTTCCCGTAGGTTAGCGGTAGGGATAGGGGACCCATTTCGAGGTTGTGGAACCTTGCCGGGAGCTATTCGAGCCTTTCAGAGTCGAGTTCAGTTGATTAAGCCAGGGATAAATTGGAAATAATAAAGTTGGCTTTAATGGAATAGTGAAAGGTGAATAGTAACAGCAAATTAGAAAGTGAATAGTGAAAAGTGCACCCCCATCCTAGACTTAAGTTGTTTTAAAAAGGGGGCCAAGTTCACAATGTAAAATTCGACCCTCCATATTATTTTATGAATTTTTAGGCCAAATGGTAACCCTAAAAAGGGTTGACCCCTCTTGGAGAAGATAAAAAGGAATTTTTGTCTATTTTGGATTCATTCTTATGACTTCAATTTGAGAGCAGCAACAAACTTGAGGGTTTAAAGAGTTTGGAGCTTCCAGGAACACAAAATTTTAGGAGAATTTGGAGATTTGGACAAAAACCCATTTCTCTTGGTGACATGATTCAGCATTATCCAGCTTCAGTGTGGAGTTGGCAGCATTATTTGGGGTTATAATTGCAGATCAATCCATTTTGAGGATAGAAATTTGCATCAGATTGCAGACCAGTCCTTTTAAAGGACATTTCTACCATCTTTTAGCAATTGCATAGGCAGTCGCACCTTTATTTGGCATTTGGGCTTCAAACCCTAAGTGTTAAGTGAAGATTTTGAAGATTTGAAGCTGAGAATTTACATTCAATAGTGGCTCAGCTCCTCTCATACTTGGAAACGAATTGGGTGGTCATTTTTAGAGCCAGGTGAGTTCGAAGTTGTTGTTACAGGGTTATATCAGACCTGAGATTTCTTTTGCAACCTTGTAAAAAAGTCATTTCATGGCCTTTGGATGAATGGGTATGTTGCAGTTGGACCTTATCTATGTAACTTTAGTCTTTTAGTTAATAGAATCATTGTATGTTGTGTTATTTTTCCTTTATCAAGATTGTACATGTTCTTTAATTCGCATAAAACTCAGAAAACACAAAACAAAAAAAAAACCAAACTCATTCTATATGCTGGTCAAAGACTTCAAGAAAAACCAAAATTAGAAAATTCAGATTAGATTGAGGAAGAAATCTTTCAGTGGTATCATAGTAAAAAAATCCTGCTAGCCTATGGGATACTAAGGTTGTTTTCAATAATGGAAGAAAGAGAAAATGAAATTGTTGCCATTAAGATTTCCAAGTGGTATAACAAATATCAAAAGAGGAAAAACCTTCTGACCTTTCAAGAATATCTAGTTCTGATAGGAAAAATTATACCTCTGTATGAGGAGGTTATCAAAATATTTGATGAATACTCAAGTGATGTTGAGGAGGTCAGGGCTACCGAATATTTTGATAGGTATTACATAAGAAGAAGAAAAGAAGAAATGAATTTTGAATCTCCATCAGAATCAAAAGAAGGGCAAGTTCAAGAAGGATTCGACACTAAGCATGATGAATCAGAGTATTGTCTTAAAAACAAGTCATAAAATTTGATGAATACTCAAGTGATGTTGAGGAGGTTAGGGCTACCGAATATTTTGATAGGTATTACATAAGAAGAAGAAAAGAAGAAATGAATTTTGAATCTCCATCAGAATCAAAAGAAGGGGAAGTTCAAGAAGGATTCGACACTAAGCATGATGAATCAGAGTATTGTCTTAAAAACAAGTCATAAATTGAAATGAATGAGAAGAGTAAGGAGTTTCAGCCAGTAAGAACATATTTGAATGAAGAAAACTTAGAAGTCACCATTGAAGAAATGATGGAGAAGAAAGAGGAAACATTTAATTGCAATTTGTAGCCTACAAATGACCATGGAAAAGATAAACTTCAGTCACCATGTCTAGAAGTTTGGACTTCTAGCCGAACATGTGGAAGCCCTAAGGAGGATTAAAACATGTTCACATGTTCACTCTAGTCACAAGAGAATATGAACAAGCAAGAAGCAACAATTATAGCCTCACGTGAGGAACGCATGAGTCTACCTAGCAGCCACAGGGTGGAGGAAGATGCGTCCACAAAGTTTGCAAACTCTAGTTTGGTTGATCAGCTACATGGGGATGTGGATTCCACCTATATTCCATTGCATGAGACAGCTCTGGAACTCATGGGAAAGAAATAATTTTGTAATAATGTGTGGTCATGTAGTGAGATTGATTTCACTTGTCCCATTCATATGCTAGCATTGGAGGATCGCTTGTTGAAGTCATATGAAGCATTTTTCTTTAGAGAACTGATTGTAGGGACTAGAAAATTGTCTAACCATAAGGTTATACAATATGATAATGTTTGGTTTGACATGATGATTTTACCATGGTTGTGGATGGAGGCAAAGAGAACACTGGAAATGCAGATTTGGAATGGTAGGGCAATATATGACTCTCAGTGTTAGAGGTTAGAGCTTGTTAAAGATAACAAAGACACTACAAGAGACCATAATTTTGATTTTTTTAATGCAATCAATAGTCCACTATCAACACATGAGTAGTGAATTGAGGACAGACAGGTATGGGTTGATGAACATATGATCAACATTAGAGACATTGATTGCTTGCAATATGATTTCATAACAACAAGGGGAGAGAAGCATGGGGTTGCAGATTGGACACATGTATTAGTCAATATAGAGGATACCACAAGCATTGATAATCAAGGTACAAAGGTTGAGTATGAGGTTTACAAGGAAAAGAAGCTTGTAACAATTGAGGATTTGACATCAAGGTATGATAGTGATTCTGAATTCTATAACAACAATGATATAAATCTTCCTCAAGATATGACAAATTTTGGTCAAGAAGAGAACAATGATTTGCATTCTACATTTGAGGGTATGCATGGTGCAATCATGGTTCATGATGATGTGAATGATACAACCCATTATAAATTAGATTTTGTGCACTTTGGGGCAGCAGATATAGAGCATTGTCAAAGGTTGACTGGAGATTGGTTACATAGAGCTACCCAAGCAAAGATGCTTGTTGTCCAAGCAAGACAATGCCTCCAAAGAGTCAAAGAACGTTGCAATCAACTAGATGATGCAAAGAAACACAGAGAATCTTCCATTAGGTATTTATTTCTTCCAAGGGAAAAAGAGGACAATGAAGATATATTGAAGAGATATAAGCATAAGTCTGATTTTTTGAGTTTGATCAACAATTCTCTTTCATATCATGAGTCAAATTTGAGACCTTGCATTGAGAACATTCAAGTAGGGATGGTTAGGTGTGAAGTTGATCCTTTCCTACATAGAGTTGATGAGAAATTGGGTGGCATTCATAGTGGACCAACCACTAAAGGTTTGTCTATGATGCAAAAGGAAAACATCTACTCTTCATTCATGGACTTGTCAACTCTTTCATATGATAGGGCAGCGATGTACTTATTGATTGGTGACTCAATCTTCTTAGATTTGACAATGGGCTATGAAGATCGGCATGTAAGGGACTTCATTTGGTGCATGCCTAAACAAAACATTTACTTGGCATCATCTAATGAAGGCACTCTAACTTGTAGAGATATGGGTAAAGTTGTAGCAGCTGTTTGGAGGTCTTAGAGAAGTATTCATCATGCTTTCCTTGCTAAAGATTGGCTCATTGATGAATTCCTAACAACATTGATTGTTGGTAGTACTTGTGGCCTCATGTGGAGTAAATTTCTCAGTTGGGTCAACGATGTCCTGGTTTATAGCAGCAGCATAATGAGGTGTTACATGATGGATGAATGTGACGACACAAAGATTTGGGATCCTGGTAGTGACATATGTGGAGCATCTCTTCTTTGGAACTATGATAAATTCCTTCATTTTGGGAATACAAGTGTCTATATCAAAGTGGCACAGCGAAAGTCCATTGGTGTTGAGATGGAAGGACTTCCAATTTGCTCATGGGATCCAGGTGGAGTACAATATTTGGTGAATGGGAAGTTTGTGGTGAGAATTGACCACAATAGTCTAAAATACTTCTTGGAACAAAAAGAATTTAATGAGCACCAACAAAAGTGGGTCAACAAGATTTAGGCATATGATTTTGACATTGAGTTTGTCAAGGGGAAGAAAAATGTTGTTGTTGATGCACTTTCAAGGAGGCCTTTAGTTGCTGACCTTTGTTCCATGAGTGAGATTTCAGCTAATTGGAAGTCTCAAATTTTAGTTGAGTATTCCAAAAATCAATTCGCATGTGAGGTTGTGGATGGATAGGTCCAAGATGACAAGTACATTGTGATTGATGATGTGATATACTACAAGGATATAATCTATTTAGTTCCTGGATCGAAGCTGAAGGAAAAGATTCTATGTGCCATCCATGATACAACACTAGCAGGACATCCTGGGTACTTCAAGACATATAGATAGGTGTGTGAGAGATTCTCATGGAAGGGTCTCAAGGATGATGTCCTAGGCTATGTTCGTGAGTGTGTGACTTGTCAGCGGAACAAGTCAGAGCATACTTTCCTAGCTGGACTTCTACATCCGTTGCTTATTCCATTGTAGAAGTGGGAAGGTATATCGATAGATTTCATTACTAGTCTTCTAAGAGTCCAGGGGAAGGACTGTATATATGTGGTTGTTGATAGATTGACGAAGTATGCACACTTTTCTATTGCATCTGATTTCACAGCTTCACAGGTGGCAGAGTTATTCTTCTGTGAGATATTCCATCTCCATGGACTCTCAGGACCATTGTCAGTGATCGGGATAGTAGATTCATGAGTATATTTTGACAAGAGATATTTTGACTTACAGGTATAGAGTTGACCCCCCACACCAGTTACCACCCTCAAACTAATGGACATACAAAGATTGTCAACAAGTGGGTGGAGGGATATTTGCGTAATTATGTTTCGGGTCAACAAAGAGCATGGGTGCATTGGTTATATTTAAGAGAGAGTATTGCTATAATACTACGCATCATATGTCTATTGGCATGATTCCCTTTTGAGCTTTATATAGGTATGATGCTTTATCATTTGTGGATTTGGTGCTAGGTGATAGCAGAGCGTCTAGAGCTCGAGAGTGGCTTCAAGATAGTCAGGATATCCTTAAGGCACTTAAGGATAACATTCAACATGCACATAATCAGTAGAAGCTTTATGCTAATCGACATAGGATTGAGAGGACCTTTGAGGTTGGTGATATGGTTTTTCTGCGTCTACAACCCTACAGGAAAAGTACACTCAAGAGAACTGGGGCTGAAAAGCTCAAGCCTAGATTTTATGGACCATAGAGTTCTCTGGAGGATTGGGGAGGTTGCTTACGAGCTTGAGTCACCCTCAAAGAGCAAGATACATAATGTTTTTCATGTGTCTTGTTTGAAGAAGGCTTTGGGGCAGCATGTTACTTCATCACCAGATTTTCCTCCCTTGGATGAGGAGGGCCGGTTAATAATGATTCCTACAAAGATTCTTGATATGAGGGAGAGGAGGTTAAGGAACAAAGTTAATAGAGAATATTTGGTATGATGGAAGGACTTACTGTTGGAGGATGTCGCGTGGGAAGGAGAGATAATACATCAACATCCAGCTTTGCAGTTGCTTGGGGGCAAGCAATCCCGGGAAGGGAGGACTGTAATGTCCCTTCCTTAGGTGTTCTGATTTGATGTAGAGGTTGACCTATTACGAGGGTTCTCGTAGGTTAGCAGTAGGGATAGGGGACCCATTTTGAGGCTGCAGAACCTTGTGGGGAGTTGTTCGAGCCTTTTAGAGTCGAATTCAATTGATTAAGCTAGGGATAAATTGGAAATAATAAAGTTGGATTTAATGGAATAGTGAAAGGTGAATAGTAACAGAAAATTAGAAAGTGAATAGTGAAAAGTGCACCCCCATCCTAGACTTAAGTTTTTTTAAAAAGGGGGCCAAGTTCACAATGTAAGATTAGACCCTCAATGTTATTTTATGAATTTTTAGGCCAAATAGTAACCCCAAAAAGGGTTGACCCCTCTTGGAGAAGATAAAAAGGAATTTTTGTCTATTTTGGATTCATTCTTATGACTTCAATTTGAGAGTAGCAACAAACTTGAGGGTTTGAAGAGCTTGGAGCTTCCAGGAACGCAAACTTTTGGGAGAATTTGGAGATTTGGACGAAACCCATTTCTCCTAGTGACATGATTCAACATTATCCAACTTCAATGTGGAGTTGGCAACATTATTTGGGGTTTGTATAAGAGTGAATTTGCACCCTAGGTGCAATTCCCCTTTTTTCCTTATTACACTTTAGAAAACCTAAGTCGGAGGCTTAATTCACTTAAGCTCGCTGATGGTAGTCCACTTGGCATTGTTTTGTGTGTTGGTGGAGGCGTTTCTGTCGAGGATGCCCGCATGGCACGCAGACGTCTGCGCGGCACACTTACGTCCTTGGCAGATTCCTGCGGCTGAGCCAGCAGAGGCGTTACTCTTCCCATTGGCAGCGAAGTTGTTATGCCTCCTTCGGCCACCCGACCTGAAATATGGCAATTTCTTTCCCCATTCCTTCATAATCAAGTCTTTGAACTTGCATTAGGAGGTTGGATGAAGATTGAAAGAACTCTACATCACTTCAAGCTCATTTTGCACTCACATTCTAGCATTCCAAGCATTCCATAGCAACAATATCACACTCCATCACGTCGATAGAGAAAGTTTGGGACCACACCATTGCAATAGAGGCTTGAGTTCCTCTCATTTCTCCCCCAAAAAACCTTGAGTGCTCTTGGTGGAGGTGGTAAGATTCCCTCTCCTCTCCTCTATCATTTGGTTGAGTAGCATAGTATTGTTTGTAGTGCTAGTTTTTTTATCACTTCTTTATCTCTTTTCCATTGGTTGTTCATGGAGGTGGGAATACCTAAACGAGGGTCTGACTAAGGCAGGCCCCTATATAGTCACCCCCCAACATTCTCTCTCTTGTTGTGTGTAGGTGTGCAAGCTCTTGGAGGATCAGCTGGCAAATGAGTTCATTGGTGAGATTCTCCTCATCTTTATCACTTTTGCTTATTTGCTTTATAACATTAGAGATTACTTAATCTATTTAGTTACATCATTCTGGCCTTTTAGTTAAATAGCTAGGTTGATAAGTCATTTTGGTGTGTTTAACCTTGTCTTAGTTGTTTTTTGGCCATACGGACTACAACACGTTTCTAAGATGCTAGCGCGCCATGCTGTCGTTCAAAGTCCGCACTGACTTGCTCAAGCAGAGAGCTCCTTGAGGCACAAAGTTGGACCTAAAGACTGACTTGCCTAGCCCCACTTTGAAACTCAGGTTGTAGAGTGATCATAGGACCCTAAAAATCCTCATCATTCTCATCCTCATATCCTAAACATACACTTAGCTGAGGTAAGTTAGGGCAGCCTCTCGCGTCTCGACCCTTCATGACCTGGGGTCTTGCATGCGGTGGTCCCCCTCTCTTATGTTTTTGGTGAACCCGACGTGAACCATTTTGGTTTTGTTTTTGCGATACTGACAATTCCTTTCCTCATACTCTAGGAGTGTTGTAGGTGTGAGTGTTGTGAGGTTTCCGCCTTGCAAACCAACCTATGACCCCTAGGTGGCGTAGTTGGAAGGATCCAAAGGTATTGCATGACAAAACCTTAATTGGGTCACCATCTTATCCATTAACCTTTAGGGATTTTGTGAAAGCACTATCTAGTGTGCGTAATGGCTTCATTCCTACATCAAACCATCTCCTCGAAGCAACTTGGAGGGAAAAGTGTTGGTATAACCTTTACTTCACAAGACCTGCCGATGGGCTTTAATAAGGAACCATCTCCCCTCTATATTCCTACATGGATCAATGGAAACATCGTAGCCGGTGTTCTCGTTAATCCGACATCACAGGTGAACATAATAACGGAGGAGATCATGCTTATAAACTTTTTACATAAGGATGGATACGATGCTCCTGAAAGTTTCATTCGCACACACGATGGCCTTTCCATACCCCCTTTAGGTAGCATTGCCCTATTAGTCTTGGTCGGACCTAAGAACACGAAGATCTTGTTTGATATTATTCTTGGGTCCGAACTCTTTCATGTAAAGTTGGGTATCCCCTAGTTAGTAGCGATGAATGCGGTACCGTCCATTGTGCATAAATGTCTAAAATTTATGGGCACGGAGGTTCCGTACATGTGATCCACGACACCGGCTATCGACTGCCAATCACACGTGGAAGCTACTCCCTGGATCACCCATGGCCTACGCCTGTGGGTCTCCTTCCACCTAGGACAGACCTTTTACACAAGACATATCAGAATTATAAGAAAGGACATCTGAGGCCAAAAGTGAGGTACCCTCCCTCGCCTTATGCTATCTCACATAGGGCTTGCTTGAAGGCTAACAACAATGTTGTTAAGGCTTGAAAGAGGAAAGAAGAAAAGCGGTCTTGTGATCCTCCTTCTTCCTCTTCCGCTACCTAGCCTAACGCTTCTTCTCGCTCAGCTATGGTACCCTTGAGTTCTGCTCCTTGTTTGCAGGAGAACCCTTCGGTGCCCGCTTGGCGAAATCCCAAGCATCTCGTGTTCGAGCTTCCTATTTTGCCGATGGAGCCTTGACCCGTTCGGTATGAAAGGAAGAAGATCCCTTGAAGAGAGCCCTCCTTGTCTAGATCACCGCAGCCTCCTACTACTCCTGCTCCTAAGGAAGTAAGTAGAAAGAGGCCCACTACTGAGCCTCTCAAGTTGACTCCTCCCGTCACTTCTCAGCCTTCTCCCCCTGCTCCTGCACATGAACCCATTCCTCCACCCGACATGGCTATAGTGGATGTCCCTATGATGGAGCAAGAACCTCCCATCCCTTCACAAGCTATGACTTCTAACTCTAAGAGCCATAGGAAGTACCTTGCACGAGAGCGCAAGCACTGCCGAAAGGCTCTCCTGGCCGAGCAGGCCGCTTCACAATAGAAGAAGAAACGACTGCCATCACTTCAGAGCCCTCTACAATGTCATCTTCCTCTTCTCCTATTGTGTCTCTTCTGCTTGATCCATTCCCAGCTTCCGTTGTGAGCATGAAATCACCTAACCCTAATCGGGTACAAGTGTTTATTGCTCCCTCGGCAGAGCTGCCTTTGCTAATGTCCATTCTGGATATTCAACCCTTCCCAAAACTCGTGGATATAGTTAACACTTCGTTCGTATCCACTATGATTCTATCCTCTTCCTCCTCTGCACCTCTAGGTTCATCTAAGAGGAGTTCATCCCCTCCTACGAAGAAGAAGGAAGGGGCTAGTCCTTCTCGATATAAAGTACGTAGGAAGAGCCCACCTTCACAAGGTGGCTCTGTGATTACCTGTTTTGTCCTTGTGATAGAACTAGTCTCGGCCTCTCCTGAGTTTGTCACTGCTCCCGAATCATTCGGCGAGCTTAGCGATGGATCTCAGGCATAAGCCATCCCGTCTGCCAAAGTAAGAAATAGCACTCCCATGGGGTGCATGTTCAACATGTGCATGATGTCCCGACCTTGTAGGCGATCTTCACAAAATCGTTGACGTTGAATCCACAAGAGCTCGGTGGAGAGGATCTTGAGGGTCCCTCTTCCTTGGCCCTTATTGCAGGAGGGTCAAATGCCCCTCCTCTTAACATTTTTCCTTTGCAAGCTCATCCTCCTTCCCCTTACGAAGATTTTTATTGGGAAGCAAATGACCTCTTGGTCGAGTAGTGTTAGAGGAGGTCCCCTTTTCTTGATCTTGTGTGTGTGTGTGTCTTGTGATGTGTTCCCCCATACCTATGATATATGTTCCTGGATGACCCTTGTCACCCATGTTGGTGCTTGGATATAGGCGTGGTTTTTGTGTCGTAAAACTTCTTCTATTTGTACCATCATTCTTCCATGTTTGTGCTTGATTTTCAGTAAATTGGGGATGATGCAAAGCGTTGGGGACATTTAGGCTTCCCTTCCATGTTGACCCAATTTTTTATTTTTACTTTATTTTTCATACATTCTTCTTGATCTAGTTGGGGATTGATGATCTTTCACCTTGCATTATAGTTACCTACTATTATATGAGCTCAGACAGATCTGACCCCACTAAATCAAATCCCCCTGTGCCCTTTGTTTGTGCTTTTCACTTTTCCTTTATCTTTTCTCTTTCCTTTGCTAGAGTTGTCCCTCCTATGTGTGATGACATTCTTTAACACTTCGACTCTTAGAAAATGAATTCTCCTCCAATGAATCTTTTCTCAAAAGTCCTCACAACACCCTTTCCTTGGAAGAGTGTTTTCAACATAGAATCCTAATGGAATGTGTTTCCTTCATCACAGGTTCGTAAAGAAAGGACTTGAAGACCTTCCTCTGAAGCGGGAACTACTTTGACTTCCCCTCGCTGGGGGCATGACCTTCCCTTCGAATTCCTTGATGAAGTGAACATATTTCGAAGAGAACTCAATAAATTTCATATAACCTGTATGAAATTTTTCTTTTCTACTTTAGTGAGGCTGATTTTTTCAAAATCGATCCCACTAAAGTGGGGGAAAAATGTAATATTGCAGAATTGTACCTAGAGGCAATCCCATATTTCCACATTCTTGCATAGCATTTATGACACTTCAAAACATTAATGGAAAAACCCCCTTAGTCAGAATGTCACAATTCTGACTTCGGGAGGAGAAGTGGCCGAGTAGTAGAAGCTTGACAAAAGCGTTTTCCAAGAATATAGGTGATGGACGACTACGTAGCGCATAGACATCCATGCGGCACGCTAGCGTCCTATCCATTTCTTGAATCTAAAACATGGAATCTGGAAGGCTAACCCCTATGACACATATCCCAGTGGTTACATTATGAAAGTAACAGCTCTTTGCCACCCTTGCAAGCATAAGAACCTCTTTTTGCCTCTCATTTGGAGGTTGGAAGATTGGAAGACATCACTCAAGTTATTGTTTTTCTTTAGCCACAACTTTGAGGCTTCTTCTTTGATAGCAGCGCATTCATAGGTGAAGCCATGCCAAACTGAGGTGCCTCCAGCAGCAGCAACTCCCAAGCAAGCACTCAACGATGCGTCCTCATGCTCCGAAGAGGGATTTTTCCCATGGGTAACTCTCTCTCTCTCTTTCTCTTTTCCTTACTTTCTTTCCACAAGCATTTGTTTACTTTATCGTGGTGTGGGTTCTACTCCTCGAGCGGGTCTTGCTTTCACCACACGCTTATCGTGGTGAGGGTTCTACTCCTCAAGCGAGTATTGCTTTCACCACACGCTTTGCTTTCCTTTCCAACTTGGTTGTCCATGGAGGTGGGAACACCAAAGCGGGGTCTAACTGAGGCAGGCCCCTATACAACCACCCAACAAACATTCTCCTTGATCTCTTGTGTGTAGGTTGTGGAAAAGGAACTTGGAGTGAAGATCTAAGCATTCAAGAAAGAGGTAAGCTCTCTCCAAGGATTGTGATATTTCCTTCAATTCCTAGTTAAGTTAGCAATTTTGTTTGTATCATTCTTAAGTCTGAGAGTGGAATCACTCTCTGTCTGTTGAGTTCTTGAGTTCTTTGTCACTCGAGATGCCAGCACAACTTTTAGATGACAGCACGCCATGCTAGCATCCTAGCTTTGTACTTACGTCTTCTAGCTGAGAGCTCCCTCTTTTAGGAAAGAATACTTTTGATTCGCCTCTCTCAGAATCTCTGACTCTTTCTTTGGAAACATAACTATATTTTTGGTGCTTTATCATTTTGTTGTCTTGAGGTGTATAAAGGCAGTTCGTTCCTTGGTGATCTCTTGAGAAAGGAGAGACCCGTGCACAGAAAATCCCTCTTATATCACATTTTGGTGGGTTGATGTTTTCAAAATTCAGCACACTAAAGTGGGGGAAAAAGGTAATATTGCAAAATTGCACCTAGAGGAAATCCCATATTTCCACATTCTTGCCTAGCATTTATGACACTTCAAAACATTAATGGAAAAACTCCCTTAGTCAAAATGTCATGATTATGACTTTAGGAGGACAAGTGGCCGAGCAGCAGAAGCTTTATAAAAGCATTTTCTAAGAATATAGGCGTTGGACGACTGCGTGGCACACAGACATCTGCACGGTGTGCAGACGTCTGTGCAACGTGCTAGCTTGCTGTTTGTTTCTCGAATCTAAAATGTGGAGTCTGGAAGGCTAACCCTTGTGACACGTATCCCAATGTTTACATTCTAAAAGTAACGGCTCTTTGCCACCCTTGCAAGCATAAGAACCTCTTTTTTCCTCTCATTTGGAGGTTGGAAGATTGGAAGACATCACTCAAGTTATTGTTTTGCTTTAGCCACAACTTTGAGGCTTCTTCTTTGATAGCAGCGCATTCATAGGCAAAGCCATTCCGGATTGAGGTCCCTCTAGCAGCAGTAACTCCCAAGCAAGCACTTAGCGGTGCGTCCTCGTGCTCCGGAGAGGGCTTTTTCCCGTGGGTAACTCTCTCTCTCTCTCTCTCTCTCTCTCTTTTCCTTACTTTCTTTCCATAAGAATTTTTTTACTTTATCGTGGTGTGGGTTCTACTCCTCGAGCGAGTCTTGCTTTCACCACATGCTTATCGTGGTGCGGGTTCTACTCCTTGAGCAAGTATTGCTTTCACCGTATGCTTTTCTTTCCTTTCCAACTTGGTTGTCCATGGAGGTGGGAACACCAAAGTAGGGTCTGACTGAGGCAGGCCCCTATACAACCACCCAACAAACATTCTCCTTAATCTCTTGTGTGTAGGTTGTGAAAAAGGAACTTGGAGTGAAGATCTGCGCATTTGAGAAAGAGGTAAGCTTTCTCCAAGGATTGTGATATTTCCTTCAATTCCTAGTTAAGTTAGCAATTTTTTTTGTATCATTCCTAAGTCTGAGAGTTGAATCACTCTCTTTCCGTTGAGTTCTTGAGTTCTCTGTCGCTCGGGATGCCGACGCGACTTTTAGACGATAGCGCGTCGCGCTAGCATCCTAGTTCTATGCTTACGTCTTCTGGTCGAGAGCTCCCTCTTCTGGGATATAATACTTCTAATTTGCCTCTCTCAAAATATCAGACTCTTTATTTGGAAACATAACTATATTTTTGGTGCTTTATCATTTTGTTGTCTTGAGGTGTATAAAGGCAGTTCGTTCCCTGGTGATCTTTCGAGAAAGGAGAGACCCATACACAATGAATCCCTCTTATATTACATTTTGGTGGGCTGATTTTTTCAAAATTGAGCCCACTAAATTGTGGGAAAAATGTAATATTGCAAAATTGCACCTAGAGGAAATCCCATATTTCCACATTCTTGCCTAGCATTTATGACACTCCAAAACATTAATGGAAAAACCCCCTTAGTCAGAATGTTGTGATTTTGACTTCAGGAGGACAAGTGGCCGAGCAACAGAAGCCTAAAAAAAGCATTTTTTGAGAATATAGGCATTGGACGATTGCACGGCATGCAAACGTCCACACGGAATGCTAGCGTCCTGTCCGTTTCTTAAATCTAAAAAGTGGAATCTGGAAGGCTAACCCCTATGAAACGTATCCTAACGGTTACATTCTGAAAGTAACGAGTCTTTACCGCCCTTACAAGCATAAGAACCTCTTTTTGCCTCTCATTTGGAGGTTGGAAGATTGAAAGACATCACTCAAGTTATTGTTTTTCTTTAGCCACAACTTTGAGGCTTCTTCTTTGATAGCAACGCATTCATAGGCGAAGCCATGCCGGACTGAGGTCCCTCCAGCAGCAGCAACTCCCAAGCAAGCACTCAGCGGTGTGTCCTCATGCTCCGGAGAGGGCTTTTTCCTGTGGGTAACTCTCTCTCTCTTTTCCTTATTTTCTTTCCATAATCATTTGTTTACTTTATCATGGTGCAAGTTCTACTCCTCCAGCAGGTCTTTCTTTCACCACACGCTTATCGTGGTGTGGGTTCTACTCCTCGAGCGAGCATTGCTTTCACCACACGCTTTGCTTTCCTTTCCAAATTGGTTGTTCGTGGAGGTGGGAACACCAAAGCAAGTTCCAACTGAGGCAGGCCCCTATACAGCCACCCAACAAACATTCTCCTTAATCTCTTGTGTGTAGGTTGCGAAAAAGGAACTTGGAGTGAAGATTCATGCATTCGAGAAAGAGGTAAGCTCTCTCCAAGGATTGTGATATTTCCTTCAATTTCTGGTTAAGTTAGCAATTTTTTTTGTATCATTCCTAATTCTGAGAGTAGAATCACTCTTTGTCCGTTGAGTTCTTGAGTTCTCTGTCACTCAAGATGCTAGTGTGGCTTTTAGACGACAGCGCGCTACACTGGCATCATAGTTCTGCGCTTACGTCTTTTGGCTGAGAGCTCCCTCTTCTGGGACATAATACTTCTGATTCGCCTCTCTCAGGATTTCTGACTCTTTCTTTGGAAACATAACTATAGCTTCGGTGATTTATCATTTTGTTGTCTTGAGGTGTATAAGGGTAGTTCGTTCCCTGGTGATCTCTCGAAAAAGGAGAGACCCGTGTGCAGAAAATCCCTCTTATATTGCAGGGTTATAATTGTTGATCAGTCCATTTTGAGGACAGAATTTTGCATTAGATTGCAGATCAGTCCTTTTAGAGGACATTTCTACCATCTTTCAGTAGTTGCACAGGCAGCCACACCTTTGTTTGGCATTTGGGCTTCAAACCCTAAGTGTTAAGTGAAGATTTTGAAGATTTGAAGCTGAGAATTTACATACAGCAGTGGCTCAACTCCTCTCATACTTGGAAATGAATTGGGTAGTCATTTTTAGAGCCGGGTGAGTTCGAAGTTGTTGTTACAGGGTTATATCAGACCTGAGATTTCTTTTTCATCCTTGTAAAAAAGTCATTTCATGGCCTTAAGATGAATGGGTATGTTGTAGTTGGACCTTATCTATGTAATTTCAGTCTTTTAGTTAATAGACCAAGACCAAGTTTGTTGAGGTTACAATATATAAAAATTAGATATTTTTTCTCAATGCCACATGCTTTACATTTCTCTAAGTTCATTAACCATTGTGATGTACTCTTGACGGTTATCAAACAATCTTTTTATCAAGACTCATGTTCATTAAGTGTCAATCTAATAGCATCAAACTTCATTAATTTCATTTTTTTCTCAATACCAAGTTCTCTAAGGTCATTACATGCTTTACATTTCTCTAAGGTCATTACATGCTTTACATTTCTCTAAGGTCATTGAACTTTTTGATGTAATCTTGATGGTTATCAAACAATCTTTTTATCAAGACTCGTGTTCATTCAATGTCGATCTAATATCCTCAGACCTCATTAATTTTACCATGCATAAAAATCTTGTAGAAGGATGTTAATGAATGAATAGTGTATGTGTGATTCTCATAGTTAACCTCTAAGTGTGAAAGTTAGAAACAAAAATCTACACAGTCAAGACCAAGTTTGTTGTGGGTACTATATATAAAAATTAGATTTTTT
Organism: Sequoia sempervirens; assembly: GCA_007258455.2. Lineage (NCBI taxonomy): Eukaryota > Viridiplantae > Streptophyta > Pinopsida > Cupressales > Cupressaceae > Sequoia > Sequoia sempervirens. The sequence goes on from VDFB02346618.1 coordinate 37,956, forward strand.
TATCAATTCCACATGCTTTACATTTCTCTAAGATCATTAACCTTTGTGATGTAATCTTGATGGTTATCAAACAATCTTTTTATCAAGACTCGTGTTCATTCAATGTCAATCTAATAGCCTCAAACTTCATTAATTTTACCATGCAATTTTTTTCTCAAGCTTCATGTTAATTTTTATAAGATTCAATCTAGAACGTAAGAAATAAGAAAAATGAAACTATGAGGACATCCACATGATTTTGCATGTTCATGTATCCATTTTATCCTTTATTTGTCATCTTTGGGTTCAATTACCTTTTCTTCAACATATGGAGTATGCCCCTATTGCATTAAGACATTCCATGCATTTTGATGTCATGTCAAGTAGTTGCATGGAGTTAGCCATGGAAACTTAAACTAACCTATTTTAAGAAAAAGTGGAGCACAAGTAAAAGGAGATGCACAAGAATAAAACACACCAAGAGAGCCCCCCATAGAAATTCACTCAATCAAAAAATACCCCAACCAAATATGATTTGGAACTTCATAATTAGTGTGATTACAATTACCACTAACAATAAATATGTTGGTGTAAATAAAGTCTTGTACCTACTTAATTCATTACTAGGTGACTTAGGGGACTTATTTACATGTTAAGTTTACTTAGGTCTTAGGAAGGAATCTTACTAGAAAGTACTAGTTGTCATTAGTTGTTATCTTATCTTTTGACTTGTAACACGTGTGAACCTAAGTAAGTGTGATAAGTTGTCTCATGTTAGATGATTAAGACACTTTTCATAATCTTATGACATATTGTATTTCACCTTCGCTATATAACCAAGGGGTTTCTACTGCATTGTACACATATCAATTGAATCATATTTGCATAATTGATAAGAATACAGTTTATTCTTGTCATATGCATATTCTCTCTTTGTGATTTCCATTTGGCCTCAAGATCTTGGAAGCCATAGCCAATTTTCTAACATGGTATTAGAGCAGGTTGGGTGCCATTAGATAGTCTTTTTTTGAAGAGAGATGGTAAATCTTGAAAAGTTGAGTATGCTATTCTCTTGCATCATATGATGATTTGGAGAATCATAAAAGCTTGAAATAAATACTAGATTTGGTGCATTCTTCTTTGTGGCACTTTATTGCAGGTTCAAATAAGAGCTTGTTGGTGCAAATCTAAGCTCACCATTGCATCCAGAGTGTTCGAGAAAGTTTATTTTTCCTTTTGTTTCGTCCAAATCAGATTTATGAGGCCAAATCTATGAGGTTTTGAAGCTAAAGAGTGGTTGTCATATCCATAAGGTAGCTACAATTTTGGAGCATTTTGGGTCAAATCTAACCCCGCCATTGCGTCCAGAAGGGCCAAAAACCCTAAGATCGACTGTTGATTCGTCAAAATCGAAAAAAATTTCCTAAAGCCATCATGGAAAAAATTGCCCCCCTCAATCGTACGAACGCCATCATTACAGTGCGGTACGAATTTTTTTAAATTAAAAAAAAAAATTGGTTGAAATTTTTTTTGAAAAATTAAAAAAAATACCCAATTAATTTTTCATATATATATATATATATATATATATATATATATATATATATTGTTGAATAGTGGGTACAATTTAATGTGGGGAGGTGTAGCCGACTTGGTCCCCAACTTTCTTAAAAAATTTAAATTTTTATTAATTTTTTTAAAAAATAAAAATCTTCAATAAAACAAAATCTGCCAGTGAATAAAATATTCAAGAAAAACTTGAGCAAATTTTTGCAGCTCCAAATGTGGTGAGATTTTGGAGGGTGAGCCAAATGTGACAATTTTCTAAAAATAGCAGCAGTTTTGGTGATTTGCTTTTTTTAGCTAGGGTTCTAGATTTGGTGAAGGTCCAAAATCAATTATCAGATTTCTATATTTGGTGGGTTGCTAAATCTGGTGTAATTCTTGCTAAATTTGGCGGAAAAGTGTTTTTAAAATTGTCCCCCTCACTAATTGAATTTTTTGTTTTGTAGTTCAACTTTGAAGCTTCATAACTTGGGCATGTGACCTCATTTTTCAGTACATTTTTTTTTTTATTTGGGCTAATTTTTTGTGCTCTTCGTAGTGGTGCAATCATATTTTGGTTTTGGTGTCTAGATTTTTCATAAATTGCAAATTATCACAGGTGTTGTTGTTTCATCCTCATTTTGGAAACTTCGGGAGCTCATATCTTGCTCCTACAGTAACATTTTTTGGTATTTTTTTAATTTGAAAATGCATATTTTTTTGTGTACTTTCCAATGGTGTAATCAGTTTGATCTCATCTACTGTAAACAAATTACTTTGAATTTGTGGCCTATTTTTGGTATTTGCATGTACCAAGATCAAGACCACTTCGCTTTTTTTGGCAAGTGGAAATTGTAAACGCACAAAATATAAAGTTCGACAAATCAGATATTTCTTGGGGGGTTTCATGATTGAGTAATTTGGGGGGGTAATCTTGTAGTTGATTCATTTGTGTTGATCATTTGAAGAGGTATCATAGGCTTTTCTATTCATCCTTCTATGGTAATGTTGAATAAGAATAATTATGAGTCTTGGAAGAAAGGTATCCTAACTCATCTCAGGTGGCTTAAGCTTTTTCCATACCTTTATGGACTCATACATGAACAAGACACACCTTGGAAGCAATTAGTTTGGGGTAATAATAATGATCACATTGTAGAATTAATTGGTACATATATTATTGTTGATATTCCTATGGAGATCTTAGATATCGAGTGCCCACACACACTTTGGACCAAGATTTGGGAGATTTTTGGAGACCATCATATCTCTCCATTCCCAGATGATCCTACTGCAAATTGTTTAATCCCCTTTAATGATGCTAATAGTATACCCTATGATGATGATACTTTAGAGGAGCTTGAGTATAATAAATTTCTTGAATGTGCAAATGACAAAGAGACTTCTCTTCTTGCTTCTCCTCCTCCTATTGTGATCATGTCTTCATCTACTATTGTACTTGAGGATACTTGTGATTCAACAATTTTGGCTCCTAGTGATTTAGTGCAGTAAGACATACATAGTCTTTCAGATTTGGTTACTTGTGATGGCTTCTTGACAGGTATTTCAGACTTGTTTGTGGAATCTCATATTGCAGATTTGGGAGACATCATCGATAGCATTCATCTTCTCTTTGATGAAGATGCTCTTTCTTTAGTTGTTGTGAGGGAACACCTTGACCCTCTTGTCCAATATTTACATGATCATTCTTTGCAGTTTGACGTGACTATGGATACTTTTGGATAGCATTTGGAGGAGGCTTATTTGTCTTCAAACGAGATATCTTCATCTTTGGATCGCATTCTACATTCATCTCCACTAGATTATGGATTGTACTCTTTAGCAGTGTGGCCTAGAATACCTGTTTGGAGCGTGTCAACTTTCAACATCGACATGGAGACGCTTGAGCATGCTTAAAAGACATTATACATCATCCATCTTCCTTCATCTTCCTTTTAGGAATGGGAAAAACTGTTGCATACATTCTTGGTTTTGTTTCTTCCTAAGGGGAGGAACGTTGTTCTATGCTATTGGATCATCTTCAACATTCAATGTTGAGCTTCTACCATCATTGCAGGAGACTTAACATTGAAGGGGGGTTTCCTTGTCTCTCTTCTACTTCTCTCTTATGGGGGGTCTTTTTCCTCACATGGAGTTTTGGCCTTCTCATGCATCATTGAGAGCATTTCCTTTTTTGTATTTCATCTCTCTTTTGGGGAGGAGTTTTGTCCCACTGGGTTTTCTCCTTTTCTCCATTTGTGAGCTAGATTTTGTTTGCATTGTACATGGGTACCTAACATGGCCTAGTAGTCGGGACCAATCCTTGCATCTTTGTGTCATTTACATAATAATCTTCTACTCCCTAAGTTGCACTTAAGGGGGGTGTTGGTGTAAATAAAGTCTTGTACCTAGTTAATTCATTACTAGGTGACTTAAGGGACTTATTTACATGTTAAGTTTACTTAGGTCTTAGGAAGGAATATTTCTAGAAGGTGCTAGTTGTCATTAGTTGTTATCTTATCTTTTGACTTATAACACATGTGAACCTAGGTAAGTGTGATAAGTTGTCTCATGTCATATGATTAAGACACTTGTCATAATCTTATGACATCTTGTATCTCACCTTGGCTATATAACCAATGGGTTTCTACTATATTGTACACATATCAATTGAATCATATTTGCTTAATTGATAACAATACAATTTATTCTTGTCATATGCATATTCTCTCTTTGTGATTTCCATCTGGCCTCAAGATCTTGGCAGCCATAGCCAATTCTAACAAAATACAAGGTGCTCTTTATTACAATGCTATACAAATTACAAAAAATAGGCCTTATTCTTGAAGTACATTTTTATTATAATGAGCACAATTTGATAGCACCAGTACAATGTACATAAAATATTATGTAGTGCTTTTAAAAAAAAATCACTTAAAAAGGATTATGTATGAGTCCAAAAAGAGCCTTAGAAGTTCCCAAAATGATAATTATGTACCCGAACACCTATAACAAATACAAATTCTAGAAAATGTATGCATCAAAATCAAAAAATGGTTGCATCAACACCTAGAACACAAAAAAATGGCTAGCTATAAGTTGTGCTTAGCACAAGTATGCATAGGGATTGAGCCCTACACTCTTGGAAAGGGTACGAGGTTCCTAACAAGTCATTGGATACCCTTGGTACGACAAACAAAAATAATAATTTATTTATTTTAAATTAAAACCTTTACAAATAAAAATTATGATTTCAATTTTTTTTATAATTTTGAAACATAATATATAATGGAGTACAACAAGTAGGAGGTCATACAACCAAAGAAGAAATTTATTTTTACCTCACCTAAAAGCTTTCTCTAAAATTGGTGATTTGACAATCATCTTAGTTTTTTGGGTCTTCAAAGTGTGATGGTGGAGTTGGATTTGACCCTAAATTCTATAAAATATTGGGTTCCTACTGGATCTATAAAAAATCTCAACTTCAAACCCTTGTAGATCTAGCCTTTGGTGTTCAACTAAGATGAAATAAAAAGTTGGTATGACTTTCTTGGTTTATCTAAATTCAATGGTGAGCTCAAAATATCTCCAATATAAAAAGGAACCCCCTTAGAAACTAAATTTTTTTCACACCTTTCTAATTATCTAGATCATTCAAGGATGTAAGAGAAGAGCATATTCAATGTTTTAAGAAAAATATAGCTCTACACTCCCATGTTTCCTAAAAATTGCTAACCGACAACTCACAACAACTATAATACTATATAATACTCAGATATGAAGCCACCCATAATACAAATGATTGAATAAAAGTAAGAATAAAAATTTAGAATTGAAACAATAAAGTGTATTATATTTAATAGGAAATGCAAAGAAAATAAAATTATTTTGTTACAAAAGAACTATAGGTGAGTATATATATATATGATATACCACCCAAGAGACTAAAAGTAAAACCAATGTGGGATTTTTTGTAAGAAGTCCCTAACTAAACTTAACTTAGTGTGAAAAGGACCTAAGTGGAGAACTAGCTAGGAAACGAATTAGTTAAATAATATACCATGTTCACACAAATGAATACTATAAAATAGCTATTATGACCCATCATATGTGCTTAGTGATTCCTGATCCATAAATTCAAGCCAACTATGGTGCACTTTGATATGTAGCATATGGATTTTAATTGAGATGTCTCAATCTTCCTCTACATGCATTTAACCACCTCTATAGTATTCTCAAGCATATGCACTAAAGGAATAAAATAAACAATATCAAATGTGAAACATAAAAAATTATATCACATAAAACATGAGAAACATAAGTATACTTGGGAGAAACCCTCAATTGGGTAGAAAAATCTTGGAAGATTGAGTTATGCTTCTATGTCACTAACCCTCAATATTACATGTGTTTATGTCACCTCATGGGTTTTTCAAAAGCTCTACACCTCATAACAAGCTTCATCACATCTATAAATTAACCTGAAGATGATAATGACCTACATCTCCTCTTATAAATATAAAAAAATAGAAGATAATACCTCTCACACAAAATCTATTTCTCATATCTAAAATAGTCATATTTCTCATTTTATATAATGCCCCTAATCCTAAGTATGAGGATGTCTAAGTCACTTTCCAATCTTGGGTGGGACTTAAATTTTCCCATACTATCATATCTTTCTTATATTCATTACCTCCCCATCGATGTTAAATATCGCAAATTCCTAATTCTTGGCCTCTTTCTCCCTTGTTATTCATGGGCCCATGAACTTTCACTTCCTTAAGCACCAAGTTTCACCAATATCTAATACTTGATCCCTCCAACCATTACATCCTTTTGGCTAGCATTTCCTTTAACCCCCACACTTAGGCCTATACTTTCATGGAACCCCTCTATTGGAATGGACTTCACTCACCACCACAACCAACTAGGGATATCATTGATGCACTCAAATTTAAATGTGATAAAATGGAGAAAAAAGTGGGCTCATGATAGCCTTTCAACCTCTATATATGAAGCAAAATTCATCAATTTGGTGCATCATTAGGCATTTTTACAAAAAGCCCAAAATTGCAAAGTCAAGCACTTTTGTTCACTTGTACGATTTGAGGATTGGAGATTAGTGATTCTTGAGGGAAACCTCACACAAAAATTTCATTTTTACTTCAAGTTGAAGACTTTTCAATATTCAAGAAGAGTCAATATTTGGGTAGTTCAACATTTTTAATATCTTCTAAATATATATTTTTTATCATTATAATCTTTGTCATTAGAAAACATATGAAGATTTGGATAGAACTCATCTAATACCAAATCATTAAAGACAATGTCATCAGAACTTATCTAATACAAGAGTGTAGCTTCACCCACTTATCTAATACAAGAGGGTAGCTTCACCCACTTATCTAAGTCTCGTTCAGCCATGAGCATGCAACCCATTTTGCCTATAGCTTCCTCTTTGTTGCAACTGCATGAGCTCGAGCAACAAGTAAAACCAAGTGCATGTTGCCGAACTGGTACTTTTTATTTTAGATTTATTTAGTGACTAAAAGTAACTATTTTATTAATATAATTATTGAGTTACCGAACCATTTTTAACTTTCTCCTAATAATAGAAAGAAAAGCTTTTATTAATAATCGTGATGTAGAGGGAAAAACTATACTACAAACAGGAAGAATATAAATTTGCGTAGAAGGCAGTCACAGAATAATTGTGTAGTTTGAGAGAGGCGCAAAAATGAAGTTTACAGGATTTATATTGTTCTTCTTGTGGGTCTCCTTCCAAATTCAATTGGGAGACTGTAAATGTTCAATTTACAGTTTTGGAGACTCCTTGGCAGACACAGGGAATTTGTTAATCTCCGCGCCAGGTCAAGTAATCGGCCGCTTTCCATATGGTGTAACATTGGGTTATCCAACTGGTCGTTGCTCAGATGGACGACTAATAATTGATTTTATTGGTATGCAACTTGACCATTTTTTTTTCTCAAATTTACCAGTTTGTATTTCTAAATTAAGTCTGCTAATGCTTATTCATTTGTGCTTTATAGCTGAGGCTCTTGGTCAACCATGGTTAAATCCTTTCCTACGAAATTCTGCAAATTTTAGTGGGGGTGTGAACTTTGCAGTAGCAGGAGCTACAGCTCTGAACCCAGCTTTCTTCCAAGCAAGAGGAATTGGAGCACTTTCCACACAGTTCTCCTTGGATACCCAAGTACACTGGTTCCTGCAACACAAGAAAGCTTATTGTTCACGTATTAAAGGTATGTTGTGTTGTTTCTTTTAATTGGTAAGTCGATGGCTGCTTTTATTGTGAGATTATGTTTTCATTGTATTTGGGTTAATTTTATCAGTTCTAGGAAAATTCACCGTCAGCAATTCATCATGGAAAATTCATCGTCAACAATTCATCTTGGGAAAATTCATTGTCGCTAGCAATTCACGGCCATGGAAAATTAACGGCCAAAAATACATGCAATTAATTTTTTGCGCAGTGAATTGTCATGAAGGTGAATATTCCAATGAATTTTCCCTCAATGAATTGCTGACAGTGAATTTGCCGTATGCCAATTTTATCTTGTAAGATCAGGGATTTGCTTTGTTTCTAATTTTACAAATTTCATTTTAGATTTGATATGATTAAAAAAAAAAAAATTAGCACTTGCACAGAAAGAAGGGTCAATTGTATTTTATCTTCATGTGATAAGGCTGTGTTGTATTGCTTCTTTTTAATCTGGTTTTCTTGTGAAAATTATGTTTTCATGTTGATCGATTTCATTTTGTAGGGTCAGATATTTTGTTCTCAATTTCACAAATCTAATTTTAAAGCAAAGATTCATTCATATTTTAAAAAAAAATTAACTAATACTTTAATTTAATTTTAATATATTTTTGTTATAGAAACATTTGTTTAATCACTTCTATTCACAATCATAAAATTTTACTATTGAAGGATTTAGATTCTTAAATTGTTTTATTGTTCAAATGCAGAATGTGATAAACATTTTGCAAATGCAATGTTTGTAATGGGAGAGATTGGTGGAAACGATTATAACTATCCCTTTTCACAAGGAAGATCCATAGCTGAAGTGCAAACCTTCATTGTTCCAGTAATAAATAAAATTCAGCAAGCACTTAGAGTAAGCATAAAATTTGTTTTTCAATATCATTTAAAGATTTTTTTTTTTAATTTTCAATTGATCTGATGGAATTTTATGTTATTATTTGCAGACATTGATCACTGTAGGGGGTGCAAAGAAGATTTTAATTCAAAATAATCTGCCTATTGGTTGTTCACCTTCCTATCTCTCTTCAATAGATGATGAGTTGGATGATATGGGATGTTTGAAGAACCACAATGAATTCTCACAGAGAAGCAACATGCTCTTGAAACAAATGGTAGAAGCACTACAAACAGAACATCCAAACACTTCAATAGTCTTTGCAGATTATTATAATGCAGCCCTTACAGTTTTGAAGGATCCATTGTCCAATGGTAAGGAAGATAGGATTTGTTTTTCAACTATTTTCATGTTCTTCTGAACATTGCATATAACTTTGAATTTTTATATGTTATGCTCAATAATTGAACTGAGAATTTGATTTGTGCAGGGTTACAATCGCAGGTTCTCCAAACTTGTTGTGGATATGGTGGACCCTACAATTTTAGCCCACAACGCATGTGTGGTTTGGGAGTAGGATCATGCTCTAATCCTCAAAGATATTTCAATTGGGATGGAGTTCATTTAACAGAGGCTGCATACAGAAAAATTGCTTCCAAATTTATAGATGGGGAATTCACAAGCCCCACATTTAATTCTGTTTTTAAGAATTGTTAGGTATTTTTTCAGTATACTATCTTCAAAGTTGTTATAGGAAATTTTTAATAGCTTCAGAATGTTGAACAAGAATGTAAGGTTATTCAGATCTTTTAAAATCATTTTAAATTCAGTGTTTGATTTTGTATGAAAATTTAGTAAATTTATTTTAAATCATGGTTAATAACGGATTAACTATTTTGTTAGTCTTCTAAGTTGAATGTAGGAGCATATTTTACCTTCCTAAATGGAGAGGGAGAGTATCATCCGAGAGAAGAGTATAGACATGGGTAAACAAAGAGGTAAATTCCATTGTTAAGTTGATCACACACTCACATAGGGTTTATGTCAAAGTCCGAGTAAGTTGTCAAATTCTTCCATATGTTGTCAACGAGTCAATGTTTGTGTGATCCGATCATATAGTAAGGTATTAATATTAATCTTATTTGATCTGATTTAGTCTTTCAAAATAGTCAAAAGAAGATATTATTATGTCTTATATATATATATATATATATGCACACACACACGAGAATATGCATACGAGAATAAATATGAAAATATATACATATATATAAATATATATGATATGATATATTGTTAGTAATAATGTCAATGGCCTAATAAGGAAGTCGTGGTTGTTATATGGTAGTTAACATGCCATTTAATGCTTGTTATGGGAAGTGAATGGAATCTAACAAAAATAAAACCTCACATAAGCCATTATCATTGGCATTATTTGTATACCATAAACAAATATTGATTTCCTTTATATATAGGAGAATAAATATGAATATATATACATATATACAAAATATATATGATATAATATATTGTTAGTAATAATGTGAATGGCTTGATAAGGAAGTCGTGGTTGTTATATGATAGTTAACATGTCATTTAATGCTTGCTATGAGAAGTGAATGGAATCTAACTGAAATAAAACCTCACATAAGCCATTATCATTGGCATTATTCTTGGATACCATAAACAATAACTGATTTCCTTTATCACATGGGCTAGTTAAGGGGATTTTGTGGCCATTTAAGCAAGGGAATTCAAACTACCATCATTGATGGAATGAAATGTGAAAGAAAGGTGAGTCACAAGTTATAAAGGAAGATTTTTTAGTTGTTAAGAGGTTGCATGGAAATAGAGAGGGAGTCACATAAGGGAAAGGAGGAGATTATAGTCAGAAGGAAAGGTATATTTTTATTATTGAACAATAGCACAAATCAATGACCTACTTCTGAATTAGTTCCCTAAGAAAATGTATGTGGATCTCAGTGTTTTTGGTCTACTAATGATGGACCGAATTCTTCAAGATCTAGATGGAATTTTGGTTGTCATAGAAAACAAAATATGGCTTCCAGAAAGTGATGCCAAGTTTAGTGAGGATAGACTAGAGGAAAAGCAAGAAGTTGGGTCCACATATAGGGGAAGTTTCGGTCATGGAAAAAATCGTGACAAAAACGGTTACCTATTTCATAAAAAATGGCTACCCATTTAGGCTTGAGCTCTCGAACCTAAATTTTTAAAATGGGTATCTCTTTCTAATTACATAATATTTTAAAATAGGTACATGCATTTTAGAGTGGGTACAAGTTTCATAAAATTTTAAATTTATAATCCATGCTTTTTCTTTTGTTTTAGGGTTGGAAACCCACCCTTTAGCGTTGGACCTACAAGTACAATGTCATGAAAACATCAAGAAAAAAACTAACTTTGGTAATATGGTTGATGGATTTTTTTTAAAAAGAAATTATGAAATTAAAGCCCATTATAGTTGAAGATGCCTAGTTTTCAACTATGTAATTATTTTTTTTATGATTGGATTTTTTTCTATTTTTTAATTAATTTATGAGGAAACTAGTCCATAAACTTGAAATGTTAAATTTTTTATACTTTTTTAATAATTTCTATTATTTTATGTTTATTGTAAAAAAATTGTATGACATAATATACACATAATTCTTTACACAATGATAAAAATTAAATAAATGATTAGTTTAGCTCAAACATGGTGGTTGTACATGAGGGGTCTTCAAAAATAGTAATTAGGGCTAATAAAAAATTAATAAAAAAAAAAAAATTAAAAATCCCCATCAATCTTCAATATAATACAAATATTTCTCCAAAAGTAATTAGAAAATAATTTTATTTAGTTCAAATTATGGTGGTCATACATGTGCATGATATGGTCCTAAAAAAATGACTTTTAGAAAAGTGATTTTACACATGCCTATTAAAAATAAATTACATGTCATCTAGGTATTAGATTAAATTACATTTTTGAAATAGTCTAAATACTCAAAACAATATATTTCATATTACTTGAATTTTAAATTATTCTATGTGTAAGTGCTTCAAATTTTTAGTCCAATTATGATAAATTTTAAAAATTGAGAAAAACATTTCCATTTTTTGAATATTTTGTGGACCCAACTTCTTGTACCTACCCACTCAAGGTTAACAACCTTAGTGGTAGCATTGGCATATCCATAATACTTAGCCCCAATCAAAGAGAGCATTTGCATGTTTCTTCTTGCTCTACCATCAAATGGGTTTGGAACCAAAGTGAAAATTATGGCTATACATGGGCTTCCAATCATTAAGATCACCAAACTAATAAAAGTTTGTGTAACTAATCAACTCTAAACATATACCTACTACATAATGAATCATATAGTTGTGAGTACCTAATATGTAGTGCAAAATGCATTTGGCCACCTTTCAATGAAGCTAATTGGATCTATCCTGAAGCATGAAACCATGCCAACTACAAATATAATATCAAGGTTTGTGTGATTCAAGTAGATGAGGCTACCAACAAGTTAACAATATAAAGTCGCATCAACAAGTGGTGTGGAACACTTCACCTCAAGTTTGAATCAAGAAAAAGAGGAAGTATAGTCTTACAATTAGCTATGTGAAAATGGTGTCATGTCCCCCGAAATTTGTAACACCAAGATATCAAAATACAAATACGAAAAATTATTAAAATACAAATAAATAATTTACATATCATGATAATATTATAATATTAATAATAACTTAACTGTTATTATCTACATCATGATTATCATAGACACTCATTATAATCACAAAATAAATATTTTAGAATAACCCATACTATAATAATAAAGCTGATAATAGCAAAAATATGTAAAAAATTATAAATATCATTCTAAGAAACCATAGTAGAAAACAAATACTAAATGAAATAAAAAGAATACCAAATATAATATACAAAATACTAAGCAAATACAAAATATATTATACAAAGTAAAAAGGATGAATGACTCCCAAATAAACGATAGTTAGGAAAAAGCAATCAAACATTAAACTGATTCCCAAAAGGCAGCACCAAAAGGCACGATTCAAGTCAAGACCTTGACCGGCTGTAAAAAGAGGACAATATAATCCAAAAGATATGGATGGGGAGAAAAATTTAAGGTAAGAAGGGATCGTCGCTGTAGAAGAAAGGGAGCATTCTACAGATCCATGGACGGATGAGTGGAATTAAAGGAAGAATATAAGAGTATATTCTATACTAAAGGAAACACCGGATCAGTAATAAGAGGCATATTCAGATTTATACAGATTGTGGTATGATCTAATATAGTGATAGAATGTAATTAAATATTTTTGCTATTGGTGAATATTATTTTATCATAATTATTATATTTTGTTATTTGTAATTATTATTATTTCTGTGGTAGGCCTTATTGTCACTGCAATTATAAGTATACATGTATTCATGCAATAGAACTATTGTAAGTCAAGTAAGAATAGTAATATACATATAGATTCTTGTATTGAATATATACATAATGGTATATAAATATTTATTAGAAATAGAGATATAAAGGGATAACATATGAGAAGAAGAGGAGGATATATGGAGAATCAAAAATGTAAATAAAAGAATAAACAGAGGCTGCAATACATTCGGGTAAAAGTCAGATTTTATGGGCGGTGATATGCTAAAGGTTAAAGGGAACCGATAGGCATAGCTATTAGTATTATTATGATATGCTTAGAATTTATAGAATAGATCAATAGATATATCTATTGTTATTTATAATCAGAATCTAAAGATTAAGATGCATTTGTTATTATTTGCTTCTAGTTAATATATTCATAATTTATTGAGTAGGGTAAATAGATGTGTTATTATTGTGTGTTTATCCTATAATATATATATTGATGGAGAGAAGAAGACGTGAACAGGTTATGCTGACAGGGAACGCGTCTTGAAGTAATCAAGTACAAAGTGACACTTTGAGGTAAGTATCTTCAGCTGTCTGAATAAGGTTGATAGTTATGTATTCAGGAAATACGATTGGCTACATATAGTGGTGGATTACGATATAATGACTAACCCATATCTTATTAGATTAAATATCAGTGGTTGTTTATAAATATTCTAATATGTGATGAATTGTGAATTCAATAGGATAAGTGAATGATGTTATGACTTTGTTACTACGAGAATAGACTTTGGACCAAAAATCTCTTTTGTAACACTTGACGAGGATAGGGAGTGTGTGGAAGGGAAAGGCAGGTAAATCCACCCAATGTTGGGTGGAGCCCAAGATGGGTAACCAATCCTTGAGGGTGTCCAACTCGAGATGGTGCACGCGCCCTTGGCATAATAAATCCACCATCTCATGAGGTTAGGAAGAGGAATGAGGTGAAGATCTATTCTGATCAAGAGTAACAAGTCATGTCAGATTAGGTTAGTTATGCACTAGTTGATAATAATGCATTTCATTTTTCTTATTCTTGAAATGTGCAATCTGAAATGATCTAATTTAATCGTGAACAAGGAATTTTGTGTGTGCATTTTTATGTCTCTAATAAGGGGACATTACAAATGGGCTAGGTAAGATAGATCCCAAAAGAGTTCTGAGTGATCTTAATATTGATAAAGTGGTGCAAGAGACCTAAGTCATTCATGGAAAATTTTCCATGAAAATCAGCCTTGACTCCAACAATGATGGATGAGGTGGTCCCTATCAAAATTAAATCATCAACATAGATAACCAAAAAAATAAGAGAATTATCCTTCTATCTCAAGATGTAGGCATTCAAATTTTAGTGGCATCTAGAGAACCCAACTAATAAAAGAAATGATTTCATTATGGTATACCAATCCCTTGAGGCCTCCCTAAATCCATAAAGACGCTTCCTCATCCTATAAATCAATGAAGAATCATATATTAATCCATGTGGTTGTTCTGTGTAAATCTCCTCCTATATATTCTTGTGAATAAATCCACTCTTCAAATCCATTTGATGTACAACCAACAATGAGTTGCAAAACTAGCAAGATTTGGGTGAATGGAGTTCATCTTGACATGTTTTAGTATACTCAAATTGAGAACCCACAAGAAACCTTTGGCCACAATTTATGCTTTGAATTTGTCAAGTGATTCATCTACTAAAAATTTGGTTTGATAGATTTGGTTTGATAGATCCACTAAGACAAAACCTATTTTCTTCCCTTAGGAAGTGGAACAATCTTTGATGTGTTGTTCTAAATCAAAGAGTTTTACTCTTCCTCTATGGTTGAATCCCACTCAAGAATTCTTGAGGCTTCATGAAATCAATATCGATCTAAAGTTGTGGCAATGTAAGAAAGAAGAATATTTGAGTGTTGTGACTAAGTCCTCCTAGCGTTTGAAGGATCTTGAACAAGACTGCTAATAAACTTGGAATTATTTGTCAATCCCAACAAGGCATAAAAAATCCCTACAAGTAAAATAAATTGGAGGAAAATCCTTTGAGTCAATATCATCTTCATCTATTATGAAGGAAGGAATAATGCAAGAGGATGACCTAGGAGAGATTTCCTTGAAATGCATACTATGTTCAATGAAGAAATCATGTGTCTAAAGACCCAAAATCCCATATCATTTGACACCATTAGGGTATTCAAAAAAATGTAAGGCTAACTCTAAGTTTTTAAGGCCTAATAATTCTCAAGAGGAATGTATTCCTATGTAGGTGAGTCAAATAATTTAAAATATTTCACAATAGGTTTTCAACCACATTAGGATTCAAAGGGAGTCATGCATTTTCAATGCCTTATGAGAACTCTATTCTAGATGTGAGGAGTGGATGCAAGAAGTTGGGTCCACACTTAGGGGAAGCGTTAGGAAAAAATAAATCTTGACAAGAATGGTTACTTGTTTCAAAAAATGGATACTTGTGTAGGATTGGGACCCAAACCTAAATGTGTAAAATGGATACCCATTTTATTTTTAAAATTAGGTACTCATTTTAAAAAAAATGGGTACCCATTCTAATATGGGTACCCCATTTCTAATTACATCATATTCCAACTCCTTTTTAGAAATTTGGGTGTGCATTTTAGAGAAAGTACACATTTAACAAAATTTGAAATTTGAAACCCATGACTTTTCTTTTTTAGCCTTGAAACTGTAGAATGGCCATCTCGGGCACAACAATTTATTTTTATTTTTATAAACAATTTACAACTACCAACTTAACCAATCAAACATATTCCATGTAAATTAGAAGTGTTAATTTCAATAGCTTTGCATCCACCATGGTGGAAACAAAAATCAACACCACTACTTATATGCTTACACTCAAACCTATGGTAATGTCCCAAGGACAAGGTCTTTCCTAGACCTACAACCTAAGCCTCGAGGGTTCGTGATGACCCTACCTACGTATCCCATTGTGGGAATCAAAGGATTCATAGTTCACCCCACAATGTTGGAGAGAGTTCATTCTCTCCTCTTACATGAGATTTTTTATCTCGGTTTTAACCCTTTACTATTATTTAAGTACATGTAAATTATAAACTTAACCAATTATAATATAATGATAATAACTTTGCCATCAAGTGTTGGGTCCATACCAAACATTACCAAGAATTAGTGTACAAACATTCACAATATTCACAAGGGGCATATCATACCATAATCCCAAAGATCATACACAATGTAAGTCACAAGCATACCTCCATATACACAAGCTAACTAGCTCATACACATCACTAGTATAACAGTGATTGGATCATACACAAATCATAAGTATAATGGTGATTAGCTCATATGTACATCACAAGTACAACAATGATTTTCTCATACACATATCACATTTACATTAGTGACTGGCTCTAGCACATATCACCAATACATAGTGGTGGGCTCCAATATACATCGCATACATAGTGGTAAGCTCCAACATACATCACATACACATAGTGACGAGCTCTAACATACATCACATCCAAAATGGTTGACTAACACATCACCTTGGCTAACACACACATGTCCATAATGCAACCCATATAGAGATAATATTGGTGCATTGCACACTACACTATGGGTCCTATCCTTTCCATCGGTCTTCTGCACCATTGGAAAAATGGGAAGAGGATTTGGTGCATCACATACTACATTGCAAGTCCGTCCTCAACCCACAAAGCTAAATATACAGTCTAACAACTAGGAAGGGGATTTGGTGCATTCCATACTACATCGCGGGTCTGTCCACCATCCCAAGGGTTTCCCCAAGTAGTGAACCTACCAATCCTAGTGGATTCTGAATGTAATCACCTATAGGCCATCGACGACAAGTCTATCCACCTAGAAAGAAGTAGTTCCTAACATATACCACCTTGTGACCTTAGTGGTATTGTCAGCTATCTTCTTCTCAATCTCGGGTAACACTTGGCATCAATCACTTCCGTGCTTATCAACTTGAAAGACAGTGGACCTTCTCAATACTTGATTAGCCCTGGATTACTATTACCCACACGGATGGGTCCCTACCCATGCAACCGCTACGACTGTACCATAACCAAGGTAGCCTGCTACCTTCACCTTCATGAACCAGGTGAATGTTGACTAATCCCTAGCAATAGCCCAAAAATCAATCATTGGCATGATCTAATGACTGCCTATCACTACTCAAATATCCTAGAGGTTCACTCGTGGGCGGGTCATGCATAACATGAATCACAATCACAATCAATAGAATCATGGGCCTATACATAAAGACCTCTAGATATGGAGTTGAATTACACAGACGTATAAGAGATACATGGAACCAACACAAGATGGACTTTACCCCACATATACATATAATTAAATACCCATTATAAAGTAGTTAAATCCCTTACTTCACTATGTTTAATAGAATTTTATTATGTATTAAATATAAGTTATTAAATTCCCCTAACTTGATCATACCCATTCGATACCCATTTTAGCCTCAAACTGAAGCTTATGGAGGAGGAAAGGTCAAACCATGTAGGAAAAATCCTAATATTTGAGATTTATCCCCCTAAACCCTCCCCCTAAGGACTTGAGGTCACAGAGGCATCCTTTACCGAAGGACCACCTACATTTTCACTTCTAAACATATCAAAGTCACATGTAGTTCTCCTCACAAGGTGTCTCAAAGGGCCTACAAATAAGCTCCCATGACCAATGTCTCATGCAGTAGGTAGGAAGACATTTAACTAAGCTCATAATATAGTAAGCCTATGCTTAGGAACTTCCAACTAGGTCATCCATAACACACTTGACCTCCCACAGATATCAATCCTAATTCAATTTGAACATCCTAGAACCCTTTCAATTAACTATCGAGGATATTATGAAACATTAGTATACTGATGATAATACCATATATTTTATAATATAAGGTTCTAGTTAGGATTAGAATGTGATAATATACAACATGATTTGATAATCTTAGATCTCACAAGTCTATTTGTTCTTGACATCTTGAGCCATTATATTATAGTAATGTGGAACCTCTTAAATGAATCCATATATGGGGGAAATTTCGATAGAAGAAATATCACATGTCATTGTCCTATAACCATTGCTAATAATCATGGTAATGGACTATTAATGTAGTCCTTAGAATTATCTTCTTAACCGTAGTGCCTTATTTAACTGTAAGGAAGCATTCCTCTCTAGGATTCCTAGCCTTGACATAGAGTTTTCCTAAGAAGCTAGGGACTAACTTAACCAAGAAAAATCATGTAGATGAAATAAATCACAATGGTATATGATTTCACCCAACGAATCAATTCAACATGCTAAGGTAATATATTACTACGAACAAGGTTCTTTAGTTATCTCCACATAGGGTGTTCTCGATTATCAACTTCTATATATACTCAAGTGAAAATTAACATATCATTATCTTAAACAATACACTATAGACTATAATAGTGTCTTACAAGTATCATTATAATCCAAACCATACTCATGCATTTGTGCATAAAAACTTAGTAAAATCACATTCACTCATAATAAAGCATAGGGAAACAATGGTTGGAATATTGTTACAAGATTCCATCTGTAACATGTAATTAAGTCGCAGAAACAAAAACCAATCCACTCTAAAACACAAAAGCAAAAACATAATCAGATCACTTGTGAAAGAGGATGGATCTATTGTAACCAATAAAAAAGATATTGCTCGGGAAGTTGTTAACTTTTTCTCTTCCTACCACATGGCCCCTGGGAATGCTCCTTAGGTAAATGATGACTTTCTTGAAGTGATCCCTAATGTAATTTATGATTCTAACTTAAACATGATGACTAATGTTGTATTTAGGGATGAAGTCAAAAAAAAAATTATTTCTTTTGGTGTGTTTAAAGCTCCTGGCCCTGATAGGTTCCCTCTTGCCTTTTTCCAAACCTACTGGGACATAGTTAAAATTGATCTTTTAAATGTTGCTAGGGATTTCTTTAGGTCGAGCAGGCTGATAAATAAAATGAATGCTACTTTCATAGCTCTTATCCCCAAATCTATTGATGCCTCTGCCATGAAAGATTATAGACCTATTAGTCTTTGCAACACGATCTATAAAATTTTCTCTAAAATTTTAGTGTTAAGACTTAAGCCAGTCCTTGGTAAAATGATTTCCTCAAACCAAAAAGGTTTTGTTCAAGGTAGAAATATTCTTGATGCTATTATTTTCACCCATGAAATTATCCATTCAATGGATCACTCTAAAAATCCTGGGATGGCCTTCAAAATTGACATTTCTAAGGCCTATGATAGGAATTCTTGGCCTTTCCTGTTTGTTGTTCTCAAGAAGTTTGGGATAGAAGGAAGATTCCTAAAAATGATCTCTGCCTATGTTACCTCCCCTAAGTGTTTTCTTCTGGTCAATGGAATTCCTCAAGGTTTCTTCTCCTATGGTCATGGGCTAAGGCAAGGTGACCCCCTCTCTCCCTACCTTTTTATTATTGTTGTTGAGGTTCTTGGTAGGAACATTCAAAAATTGGTGGACTCAAAAGTTCTAAAAGGTGTTAAAGTTGCCTCTTCTCTTATGCATGAGTCCCACCAACAGTTTGTTGATGATACTCTTATGTTTGGGGAAGCCTTGGTGGGGGAAGCATGTAATTGGAAACAGGTTCTCAACGACTATGTTGTTGTTTCTAGTCAATGTATAAACTATGAAAAAAGAAAAATTTACTTCTTCAATACTGACGAGTAGATTAAGGATAGAGTCATAAAAATCCTGGGATGTAAGGAAGCTGATTTACCTGATGCTTATCTAGGCATCCCTTTGATCTCTAAAAAGCTAGAAAATAATTATTGGAATCAACTGATTGAAAGGCTCCAAAACAAACTTGTTGGTTGGAAGGGGAAGCTTCTTAGCCTATTGGGAAAAATTCAACTCCTTAAAGCCTCCCTTCAGAATATCCTTGTTTATTATCAATCCCTTTTCAAAATACCTGCCTCTATAGGGGATAAGATTGAGCAAATTCAGAGAAAATTCCTATGGTTAGGAATTGAAGAAAAAATTAGATTGTCTCTAGTCAGTTGGGAAAAAGTGTGTATCTCCAAAAGAAGTGGAGGTTTGGGTCTAAGAAGAATATCCATGCTAAACAAATCCCTAATGGCTAAAATTGGTTGGAATCTGCTGGAAGGCTCTAAAGACTGGATTATAATTTTTCAAGCAAAATACTTGAGGAACATGAATTTTGATTGTTTTCTTTCAACTTCTAATCTGCCTAGTGGTTCAGCTTTATGGAATCATCTTGTGAGATTGAGGAATGTGTTGAAGATGGGGGTTAGAAAGAGAATTGGGAATGGAAATAATACATATTTCTAGAAGGACCCTTGGATAGAGAATTCTACTTTGTCCTCCTTAGAAGTTCTTAACCCTCTTAAACTTAGCCCTAATAGGATTTGTGGTACAAAGGTTTCTAATTACATTAACTGGGATATGGAGGAACCTAAATGGAAGGAGTTCAATTTTCTCCTTAGAAGAAACAATATGAGAGGCCAAAGACAGGTCAATTGGGATCCAATCCTAACTAGACTACATAACTTGATTAGGGAGGCTAAGTGGTTTGATAGAGAAAGGGGTGATGAATGGATTTGGAAGGGAAACTCTTCTAGTTGTTTCTCAGTCAAGAAGACCTATGAAGAAATGGTGAGGCTTCAAGTTGTTGTGCCAGACCATTTTTGGGAGAAGGTGTGGTTAAAGAACCTTGTTCCCAAAATTAACTATTTTTGGTGGACGGTGGCCCACGGGAAAATTCTCACTATTGACAATCTAGTAAGGAGGGGTTTCCAATTGGTTAATAGGTGTTCTCTTTGTAAATAGGAAGAGTCAATAATTCATATCTTCTTTCATTGCCAATTCGCGAGGGAAGTGTGGTCTTGTTTCTTATTTTTGTTGTCCTCAGACTGGGTTTTCCCTAATTCCATGAGGTGTTTTATTGAAAGTTGGTCAAATTGCCCCTTCTCACATAATGTAATTGTTGACCTCTGGAATCAAGTTCCTCCATTTCTCACCTGAGGTTTATGGAAGGAAAGGAATAATAGAATATTTAGAGAAGCTAAGAGAAGTATTTGGGAGGTTAGTGTGATTATAAAATCCCAAATTAAGGAAAACATTAAGACTGGAAGATACAGCTTCTCCAAAACCTATCCTAACGGCAAAGAAATGAGGATCAAACATAATTGGGGAATAAGGAAGGATCTAACCAAACTCAACTAGTCAAAGATGCTTAACAGAATGGATACTGTGTGGAGCCCTCTAGAGGAAAATTGGATAAAATGTAATTTTGATGGGTGCTCAAAAGGCAACCTAGGACAAGCTAGAGTAGGGAGTTTGGTTAGAAACCACAAAGGTGACTACATTGTGGGATTTGGAGTGAAAATGGGAATCTACTCCAACAATAATGCCGAAGCTATGGATGTTATTGGGGGTCTCAATACTCTGAAGTAGCTGGGGTACAAAAATGTCATTTTAGAAGGGGACTCAAAGCTAATTGTGGATATTTTAAATGAATAAGTTGCGCCACCATGGCAATTAAAAAATATAATAGACAAATGCAATGTCATTAAGAAGTATTTCAATAACTGTAAGGTGCAACATGTATATAGGGAAGGAAATAAAGTTGCAGATTGTGTTTCCAATGTGGCGCTAAGTTGTAGGGGATGGACATGTTGGAGAAGTGGAAAATTTTTGAAGTCTCTAAGAGACTTGATCCTAAGAAAAAAAAATTGAGAATGAATATCACATGCAGAAATGATAGGTTGGTTTTAGGTGGTATAAATGAGTACTAAGTGGTGCATTTTCGCCTTCCATGTAATGATGGCATTTGGAGTACGGGTTTGTATAGGATGATATCGGATGGAGGTAAACTTAATAATTCCCCTTTAAAGAAGGTGACCAAAAATCACATGAAATTAATGAATTTGCTAAGGGTGGTCATTTCTATGTGTTTTGAAATGCATTGTGTCAGCAATCCCTGTATCTCTATGATGGGGAAATGTATGATTTTTAATAGGAATTTAATTCCTTGTAATTTTAATGATGAGACTTACGCTCTAGGAAATGTGCAGTTGGTTTTCTCAATAAGAAACTTCTCAATTCAAAACTATGCATTTGTTTTGTGTGTTATCTGGTGAAAGAGTGTTTGTGGTATCCTGGGAAAGAAGTAGAGTGTGGGTGTGATTATGAAGAAAAGTCTATCTCACCAAAAGAATTTGTAGAGGAGTAAAATGGGAGGTCCAAGGAAGAGAACAGAGCCTCCAAATTGTCAAGCCCTAAAACAAAATGTGGATTTATGGAGAATGTTTAAGAATGTCGAAATGGTTTCGTTCTTCGAATCCCTAAAAGGATATAATGAAAACCTTACGACTAAATTTATGAAATCCTGGAAGAAGGGATTTGTCACCATTGGTGCAGTGAAATTAGAGGTAACCACTTCATTCATTGTTGAAGCTACGGGTCTATAGAATAATGGGCGTAAAGTGACGAAGAAGAGTGGGGCGGATTACCAAAGATTTGTTGACAAGTTCCTGCATGATGGGGAAAATCTCAATAGATTCCAAAATGGGTATGCTAGACTAGAACTTCCTCCTCCTTTTTCCTTAGTTAGTCTATTTGTAATGAGATACTTTAATCTCGAGGGTTGGTATATGTCGATAAATGCGTACTATTTCCCTCTACTAAACCATATCCGCCATGGCAAGAGAATCAATTTTCCCTTCTATCTATTGTCCTCCCTGCAACTTAATATCAAAAAAAGGTGTTAGTCCTCCTCTTCACCAAGTCCTTATGCTTGCCCTGTATAAGTATGCCCTAGCTTTGAATCCTCATGGCAACCCCATTGTTGGCCGAAATGTGAACCCTGACTGTTTTGAAGAAAATAATGAAGAACAGCCTAATGAGGAAAACCTCGTTGTTGTTGAAATCCCGGCGGAGGAACCTATCCCTCACCAGCCCCTTGGAATTGTTGCTAGATGTGTGCTTATTTTTGCTAAAAGTAGTTCCCCTGTGGCTAATGTTTCAAACCCCTCAACTCTGAGGTCACAGAAGAGTGAGGAAAATAGAATTTATGAGATAGAGCTCCGTAAAGCCACGCCTGAGAAAAGGAAACATTCGCCTTTGTTGTTGGAGCTCCCAAAGGCTAAGAAACCAAAAAGAGACATAAATCCCAAGGATGTTATCAATATCACAGAGGAAGGGAATCAAATTGAGGAGGAAAAGGAAACTTTACATGGGAAATGGAGTGGTGGTAGTGGGGGGAGAGGTCAGTATGCCTAGAAAAAGTTGCTTTGAAAGATAAAAAAGGAAAATAGAAAATGTATGAGTGAGGAGGAGGACCTGGGGTATGAAGAATTTGAAGCCCAGGAGGAGGACATGGACTTTGAAGACTCTGCATATGAGATGGGGGAAGATGGTTTAGAGGAGGATAAGGAAGAGGAGGAGGAGGAGCAAATTGAGCCTTCTGAGGAGAAGTTTGAGGTTGAAAATGTTCAGGATGTTGGTGAATTGCGATAGGATGTTGGGAATCAGGGTGGGGAGAAAAATACTAAGGAGCTAAATACTAATTTTTTAAAGAGTAGGCTAACCTTTTTGTAGGTACAATTCAAGGATATGGAGAAGGTGTTAGTTACTCTCATGAGGGTAACTAATAGATTGATGAGAAGGGCAATGCTCGGTGTGGCTTCTGGGGAAACAAAGATTACCAGGAAATTAAAGAAATAGGGGAAACTTGATACCCTAAAGATGTTGGATGACACAGAGGGACCTGATTGGCGTGAATATATTGCTCTCATGGGAGAGTATAGGGACTTGTTGAAGAAATCCAGTTAATGGCTTGTTGTTGCCTCTCTATTGTTTTTTGATGAATTTTTTGTCTTGTTATTTTATCATCTCGAGCTGTTGTTAGTTGATCTCTATGTTATGGTGGAATACCACCTGGGACCCTGTCGATTTAATTAATGGCTTACGTAGAACTAAGTATACTGGTAATAGCTTATTATTTTTTAATAGTACTAGTTGGACAATGATTACTATTTTAAATGTTGGCCTACGTGCTAATAATGATGTTGTTTTTTGGTTTGATGGTGGTGTTGTTTCCCACCTCTCTCTAGTTCTTTTTTGTTTGTTGTTGTAACCATGGGATCAGGGCCCTTCCCTGGTTATCTAATCAAAACATGTAATAACATATTTCCTACACAAGCAACTTATATTTTTATACTTAGGACTTCTCATTTTTTTTATGTCTAACATAATCAAATTCCAAGACCCAATATTTCATACCAATATTCGATGCTTTTAGTACTAGACACAAAGGTTCCAAACATTATTACCAAGTTCCTTATATAGTGATAATATATTTATCAATATGTATCAAACTATGATTGTAGACAAAATCTTAACTATGCATCATTAGATTATTCAATAACATGAATATAATAATCCTTAATTCTTAGAAGTGGAAATAGGAGATAAATACATGTCTTTAGCATTAATGCAGTAATATAATTATGTATTTGCTTATTTTCCTCAAATCTTAAGGAAGCTCTACTTTTCCAAGAAGGTAGAGTTTATTCCTCTTTCTATTAAGTAATGCTTATGACAGGCTTACAATAATGCAAATACATATCATTCCATTGTCGATGTCTCAATTCGAACATCGTTGGGGTTTCCAAAGATGTTATGCCATAGGATGTCTTTTGTTCAATAATGTAACCAAGTATCTTAATGAATATTCAACGCATTTTGGTTTCTATTTATTTATTTATTTCTCTATCAACTTTGAATGACCTCTACATATATTCAATCATCATATGAAAATAAACCCAACACATTTTGATAATATGATAGTCATAAAGACCATACAAGTTCTCCAAAAATTAGAGGCTAGCATACTCCTAAAACAAACCCATCCTATATCTATTTAGATATTTTACTATAAATTATACAACAAGATGTTTCAATATGTTATAAATTCAAAACTATGATAATATGTATGCCTTGATACAAGATAGAGACCTTATTATCACTTAAAATAAACATTCCATAAACCATTATATACACATGCCTTCCTAAATAAGATGAATTAAATCACCTAGTTCAAGCAAAGTAATTCCATACAAATGTACACGAAGAAGGGGAGAAAATATCTAATATTTTCATAAAAACAAACCCAATTTAATTGGATCCATTTTTCTCGGTTGTAAGAGTGAATATTTTGGAATTAAACACTATTCTTGGAAAGTAAGGGTGAAGGAGGATACTCATATATTGGAGATATTTCTAATGTAGGTACCAAAACCTACTATGCCACCTCCCTTTGTGAATTCTTCAAATATGTAGTGTCATGCTCAGTAATAATGTTGGAAAAGGTAGAAAGTTTATCCCTTACCCAATTCACCAACATCTCATACAGCTCCTTAACCTTGTATGCCTTCTCTTGCAGTCTCTCTACATTTAATAAAAACCCTCCATCATTAATCTCTAAATGAGGTTCCTAGACTATTCAAAAGCTTGGATGCAGATAGGGTGGACTCTGGCAACGGTGGTGAAATTTAGCTATTCACTTGCCCATTACATTTTATTGAAAGTTTCTACTACCTTTTCAACAAACCCCTTTTGTGCATAAGCAACCCTCTCTACTCATGTGTCATTCTATGCCTTCCTTATGGCATTCTCCCATTTCCTCCTTTGTTGTGCACACATTTGAAGGTTTTACTCTCCAACCCATGTTTATGCCATTTTCTTTGCCTTACTCCCCTCAACACCCAACTCTCCATTCACCCATAATCACGGTGATGCACTTTCCTAAATTTCTTCTTCATCTTAGCTTGCAAACCTCCATACTTCACACCCCAGTTGCATTTTCTCACAATTTCCTAAAGACTCTTTGACAAATCCATTTTGTTCATATTTTGCAACCATTACATTACATGGGTCCATGTTTCTTGGAAGGATTACAAGCCTTCTCCCTCACCTCTACAAATTTCTTCCCTTTCATTCACGTGTGACTCCTTTCCATTCCCTTCCTCTCCCTCTCCTTCTAAAATAAAGCTTGAATTTGTATAATGAGGGTCATGGGGGTTTAATGATGGATCTTGCTTGCCATTTCCAATGCCCTACAATATTTAATTCCTACATAAGGGATCCATGCCTCTTTGATTGTGTAGTCCCTGCACAACATACCTGCACCATTCCCATTTAATTTGAGTTGTCTCTTATCATGAGAGGGGTAGGTGGCTCCATAAATAACATCCTTTTGTTTGTTGAGGCATCCGTGAAAAATATCATGACCAAATTTGTTTTCATTCTTTTATTTATTTTGTTGACCATGCCTACGTGAAAGGTGTCCTTCTAATCGGGATGTGATAGAAACCCACCCATTAGCCTTGGACCTGCAAGCACAATGCCATGAAAACATGAGAAAATTTGACTTTAGCAATATGACTGATAAGTTTTTTTCATAAATATTTGATGAAATTAAAATCCATCATAGATGATGATGTCTAGTTTTCAAAAATATAAAAAAATAAATAAATAAAATATAGGACTTTTTTTCTATTTATTAATTAATTTATAAGGAAACCAGTCCATAAACTTGAAATGTTAAGTATTAGTATTTTTTTAATAACTTTTAATTTTTTAAGTTTAAAAAAAAAATATGTGTCATCAATCTAGACATTACACAATGAAAAAAATTATTTTATGATTAGTTTAGCTCAAATTATGCTTTTCATACACAAGGGGTTTTCAAAAATAACAATTAGGGCCAATAAAAAATTAATTAAAATAATAGTTGGAAAAAAAATATAAAAAATATCCTCATCAATAATCAGTATAATACAGATATTTCCCTAAAAAGGAATTAGAAAAATATTTTTATTTAGGTCAAATTATGCTTTTTGCACACATGCATTTTATGGTAAAAAAATAAAGTGACTTTAAAAAGTGGTTTTGTACATTGAGCCTATAAAAAAATAATGCGTATCATCTAGGTATTAGAATAAATTATATATTTGAAAACTATACTCAAAATCCTATATTTCATATTATTGGATATTTTAAATATTATATGCATGCAAGTACTTCAAATTTTTAGTCAAACTATGAAAAAACATGATTTCCAAGAAAAACCACATCTACTAATTGGTCAAAAAGTGGACCCAACTTGTTGCACTTACCCTGAGAAACATAGTTTTTTTTTATTAGGTAAGCAAGGATTTTGAAAGGGCCCTAATCCCTTTAACATAAAGAAAGATTCAAGAATAAGGACAACGAGACAAGGAACAACCACTAGACAAGAGAGCCCAAAAGGCACAGCCAAAAAGACAACCTAAAAACATAGCAAACAAGGGATACCACCGCACAAAAACTAAGTCAAGGTTGTTTAAAGAATTGTTCCAATGATTTTTGCTGAATCGTAATACAAGGATTCCTCTCCACCAATCTTTTCAACTTTTTTTTACAAGGAGAGGAAACAAAACCACCACTAGAATCAAGCAAGCCCAATGAATCAACAGAGGGATCCAACTTAGAGGGATCATCAACAACATCATTCTAAAGATCTTGACATATAGTGGAGTCTTCCAAAACATTTGTCACCTTTTCCTTTTTCTTCCAAATAGTGTTTTGTTTCTTCTTCTTCAAGCAAGTAAAGGAGGCATGGCTCACTTTACCACAAGAAGGACAAATAACCGAAGAGTCTTCATAATCAATCTACTGCACCCACTTACCAAATTTAGAAGATAAAGTAATCTTAGTGGGAAGAATACAATTATTCTCCACTAACGCACAAAATCTAGCAGCTAGTAGATGCTCCATTGATTTGGTGACCTTATCCGTAGTACAATATTGACCAAAGGAATTAGCAATACACATGAAAATATTTTAATTCCAAAACTCCAAAGGCGGCCCTAGAAAATAAACCCAAATAGGAAACTTAAAAGTGTCTATCTATCATTAGGTTGAAACCAGGGAATCACATTTGGAGAAAAAGGCCATTCAAGCCAAGAAACCAAGGGCCCTCACGAAGGACCCTAGAACAATCTTTAACACAGGGACAAGAAAATAGAAAGAAACTATTACACAACACAATAACCTCAACTCTTATCTTCCAAACCCGAAGAGCTCATCTTCTAACAATGTGGATATTAGGAAGATTACCATAGAATCTTCTAACCAACGAGGTCTTAAGCTAGTCCAAAGACTCATTTGTAACTTTACGGTCAATCTCTAACTACTAGTTAGAAAAGTCACATACCTCCTTAGCATGAAACTCCTCCAAAGCGGGGCAGTAACAGGTGATGAATCAAAAGTAGCTATTAAACTAAATATTCTAACAACTCCCTTCGGGTTTCTTTTGTAAATGTGTGTGCACCGGCCTGTGCGTCACCGAGTTTAGTCGGCTTTCCATTGAATTTTGATCTCTCCCTTTTGTGCACCTCTTCTTCGCAACTTTGGGTAGCGGCTTCCCTTTCGGGTCCTAAAGAGCTGCGTTGGGCGTCCACGTGTCTCACTTGCGGGGGTTTTTATTTCTTTTTGACTTGTGGTCTCTTCGGGTCGTGAAAGACGATCGCGGAGGCCTTCACTTCTAAAAGGATTGTCAGAGGGACCCACATCTTGCTACGTGGCGGCGTATCGCAAGCTTTTCATATGGGAATGGAATAAACGACTACGGGCTGTGTGGTGCTTGCGCAGGGTTTTCTTTTTGCTTTCTAAAAAAGGTGTTGGCGGGCCCTACCTTCTGCTAGGTGGCAATCGTTCGCAGATTTTTCAAATAGCAGGGAGGTGAACAATCGCGGGCTGTGAAACGCTGCCATGCATCTTTTGCACCCAGTTAATGCAGCTTTCTCTCCACTGCAACAAGGATCTTAGCCCATTGGACACGTGTTGCTTCTTCGCAATCTTTTGGCAGCAATGAGAGAAGTTTTCGTTCAGGCAGTGACAGGCTGCCACGTGCCTTACAACTGATCCTTGAAGCGGGTGATAGGCTGGCTGAGGGAGATTATGCTATTGGGTGTCGCTTGTCTGGGTCGTTTGAAGCGGTGGATGACACTTGTCGCCTTAAGTTTGGCTGGGACCACTGCCATCATTGTGAAGGGCGCACTTGCAACTGGATGACCAGATGTTGTGTTCTAACTCGTTGCCGTTGTTACGGCTTGGGGAATCTTTTGATTCTAGCATCATTGCAGGGGATTGGGAAATCTTTTTTGTTACAGCTCTCCAAAGCGGTGGGAATTGTCTCCCCGGCTATATATACTCTTTCAGTAATGAGAGAATGGTCCAAGAAATTTTAGAAAAAAGGATACTGGTTTTAGCAAGAGACACCAGGCCTCTTTTGCATGTTTATTCACAAGAAACTTTCAGACTGTGCCCACTGTTCGGCCTTTCTATTTTTTATGTTTTGATTAAACTATAAACTGTGCTTTTTATTGTCTTAAGCATTTCATTTGACAAGACTTCTATATATTGAATACAAGCTTGCTTATGTAAATCATGTCTAAATGACTCTTCTTAGTAGTAAGGATGTATGCAATACTATTTTATGTCAATAAATGAACTGTTCATGCTTTAGTTTTAAGTCTCCGACGTTTTGGAACATGACAACACCATTCAGGCCCCTAAATCTATGATTTATCGTGCCCATCAGCAAAGTTTGGCACATCGCCTTAGATTAGATTTTGCTTCATTATATCTGTTTCCTTTTCCCTTTCCCAAAAAACAACATTATAGAAGAAGTCGGCTTCTTTAAAATCCGGAGGTCACTCAGTTTGGCGCAAAAGGGTCCCCCTTGAACTGAGTTTCCCATAAGGCATTGTTACCTCGTCAAATTTTGGCATCAACAGTTTGTCATTTTTCTGGCACGCCTGGTGGGACCTGAACTAATGAAATTGCCTTATAAAGGGGTGTATAAGTCATCGGCCTGTAACTAGATCCCAGACTGCAAATAACCCAGGTTTACTAGTACCTCCACTAGGGATAGTCCAGGCCACAAATCAGCTAGTAACTGTTCCATTCCCACCACCCTTTCCTCTCACCATGTTGTCGGCCGCGAATAGAAACTATGTAGCATGGGATGCTGGAAGTCCCCTGGTAGCTCCGGTAGCGCATGCTATTTGGGGCGCTATCCCGGTTTTGGCCCTAAAAGCTCTTCCCAAATTTTCCGGAGACAACACAAAAACGCTAGCAGAACATTTGTAGGATGTAACGGATGTATGTCTGGTACATGGTATTACAGCGCATAATGTAGCCCTGAGGCTCCTTGTTGCGTCCTTCAAAGGCAAGGCTCTGGATTAGTACCGAACACTGACTCTGAATTCAATTCACACTTGGGATGACCTCGGAGATCCATTCTATGAAAGGTTCTCAAATGACGGAGATCAATCTTCGTTATATTATCAGCTATCCATCATAAGACAAGCGCCCCAGGAGGCTCTGACGGATTTCAATGCCTGATTTCACTCAAATTAGCAGAGGATTCCTGTGACCATCCGCTCAACTCCAGAACTGGCATTCATATTTTATCTGAAGTCCATTAACCCCGACATTTATGTGATGATTAAGTCTTTGGGAGGAGCCACTCTACCAAATGCTTATGCTACCTCTATCAAAGCTGAGAATCATTTGATAGATTGCGGAAAGTTGCCTCCTCGACCTATTATCCCAATATTTCCTGAAATATCAAACTCAGCACAAGAGGTTGCATCGACTAGTGCGGCAGAAACTCCCCAGTTGATGTACTCATATGCGGCCGCTCCTGAAAGCTTGGCTTCTACATTGGGTTCTTCCAAGGATGAAATAGGCGACCTCAAAGAGATGTTGCGAACTATGGCAAATGACATAACAACTCTCAAGCGGAACCAAACAACTCCTCCACGGCCCGCATATCAAAACTATCAGGGTGGGCAGTCTACTTATCAGCGAAATCAATATTAGAGTGTACCTCGCACTAATCCACCAGTGCCGACTACCAACCAAATGGTCCCAGTGCCTACACCGCTCACAAGTGCGTCGCCAAGCTCAAGTAGAGAATTAACCGCGGGACAAAACAATCTTATTGATGACATCAATCCATGGTGTTTTCCCTACAATGATGCACATATGCCCCGAAATTGTCTGCGTGGTAACTTACAACAGAAGGTAGCAGAGCAACGTAGTTAAGGTACTACAACAGAAAATGAAGAATATCTATGTACCTCGGCAATGGAGAATGCGGTCCTTACCGTGCAAATGCAAGGAATGTCTTTAGAGCAAGAGTCTGATATTGCTCCTGATCATGCACTCTTCTCCTGGATGGAAGATGAGGAAAAGGTGTTTTCCAATGACACATCCGTAGCCGAAACGCCGCAAGTGCAATTTGACTATAACACAAGCTCAAAGAGGAGATTCACTGGTGAGCCTGTTGTTTCACTTTCAAACAGCCCGCAATGCAAAGGCGTGTCTGATCAAATTTCTGGTGCTTCGACCGTCTCTTTGCCTTCTCAACCACAGAAGGAGATTATTATAACAAAAGAAAAGGTGCAGAAATCTCTGAGCTTGTCACCTTTTAATGTGGTGGAGCATTTAAAGAAATCATCCGCTAATGCATCTTTATGGGACATTCTAGCTATCCTGGAACAGAAGACTATGCTATAAAAGGCGCTTCAGCAAGAGATCCGCTTAGCACCACTAGAGTCGTCTGCCAGTACAGAGGTGGTTTATCAAATGCCACTAGCTAAGGCCCTTACAGACAAAGCGAAGGAGCCCCATGCAGAAAGTGGAGGTAGGCTAAAACCTCAACCCTTCTTCTTGACTCTCATCGTAGGGGAAAAGCTATTACATAATGCTATGATTGATTCTGGCGCTAGTACAACGGTTATGCCAAAACTGATAGCCGAAGCCTTTGGACTCAATTACGAACCTATGAAGAAAGGGGTAATGCAGCTAGATGGAAATAAGGTTGATACCGTGCGTGTCATCAAAGCACTTCCGTTAACGTTATTTTCCTGCCCAAGTATCACGGTCCCGCAAGATACGATGATTATAGATGTTCCTCCTATGTTCGGTCTTTGTCTATCCCGAGAATTTACTTGAAAGGTGGGCGGATATTTGTCTTTAGATTGGTCACATCTAATACTTAGGACCAAGCATGGTGCAAAAATGAAGATAGAATCGGAGGCTCTACATTTTGAACATGTGGCAGATGAGGCCCTGATCAATTTTGAGGCCGCACATACCTCTATCACCAAGCAAGACATGTATAGTGTCGAATTGCTGGAGGAAGAGAGGGTGAGTGGAGACCGAATGATAAGGAAGATGCTCTATTAAGCGAACACATAAACAATGATCCTTTCAGGAATTATCATGCTACCGGATTGGGCACATATGTGATTTATGATGAAGACCAGGTTCTTCCAAAGGTTGCCAAAGAATCTGATGATAACCAAGCAAATGAGTTGTGGACATTGTATTTTGACGGAGCAAGGAGAAAAGTTGGAGCTGGAGCAGCGGTATGTCTAATATCCCCATAGAAGGAAAATTTGTTGAGGTCTTTCCAATTCCAATTTTCCTGTTCAAACAATGAAGCTGAATATGAAGAGTTAGTCCAAGGCCTAAGCTTAGTGGAACGAATGGGTATCAAGCAATTGATTATGTTGGAGATTCTGAATTGGTAGTTAATCAGGTTCGAGGAATTTCTGCAGTGAATAATGTCTGAATGAGATCTTACCGGCATCGGATCTGGGACCTGATTGAAGGTTTTGAAGCTTTCAACATCCTACCCATTCCCCGAATGTAGAATAGCGACGCAGATCGCATGGCAGTGATCGGTGCTCAGTTTGATCCTGTCTCTGACTTGCTTCGGAACAAATATTCAGTGCGAGTGCTTGTCCGACCAGCAATTCCTGATAATGATTAGAGTTGGCAAGTCTTTGAGAGTGATGAGCACATCGCCTCGTTTATCCAGCACTCAGGGGAATTTGCTAATCAACTTCAACCAAAGATCGTCGAGGCCTATGAAGGACAAATTATGCAGCTCAAGTCAAATAAACTTCCGAAAGGGTTAGTTACTCTCGAGAATTTTTTTGATTGTAATGACACCCAAAATGATAAGTAGAATTTTGTGGCAGACAAAAGTGATTATGAAAACCTTCAGGTCTCTGATGGCAGGAATCTCTGGGTCGAAAAAGATGTCCCACAACAAGATAGAGGAAGGCTTATCAGTTTCTGTGAAAAATATGGAGTAGTGGCTTGGTCCTACGATGATCTGGAGGGTTACGATCCTGGCATCATTCAGCACACTATTGAACTAATAGAAGGTGCAAAACCAGTCTGACAGAAGTAGAGGCCAGTCAACCCTAAAGTTGAAGCCCTAATGGCATAAGAGCTAACCAAGCTCATTGATTCATGTATTGTCTTCCCAATCAAACATAGTACTTGGGTATCAAATCTGGTACCAGTCAGAAAGAAGAATGGCGATATTCGCTTATGCGTGGACTTCCGAGACCTGAACAGAGCATCTCTGAAGGATCACTATCCATTGCCTTCTATGGAGTCAATCCTCCAAACTGTCACAGGATCGGAAATGTTCTCTCTGCTGGATGGCTTCTCTGGCTATAATCAGATTCGAGTTAAAGAAGAAGATCAGTACAAGACTACATTCACCACCAAGTGGGGAACATTTGCATATGCTAAAATGCCTTTTGGTTTATCCAATGCGGGGGCAACTTTTCAGCGAGCAATGGACATCGCATTCAGCGAACTGATCAATAAGTTTATTCTAATCTATTTGGATGACCTTACTGTGTTCTCTAAATCTAAAGATGATCATTTTGATCATTTGGAATTAGTTTTTCAAAAATGCCAGGAGTTTGGTGTTTCCTTAAATCCAAAGAAATGTGTATTCGGAGTACCGCAGGGTAAGCTGTTAGGGCATGTTGTGTCTAAAGAAGGTATTTCAATTGACCCCGAACGAGTAAAGGCTATCAAGGAGCTTCCCCTTCTGGTAAATAAGAAAGGTGTCCAGTCTTTTTTGGGCAAGGTAAATTTCGTCAGCAAATTTATTTTCGATTTTGCGGGAATGATTAGGCCAATCACCCTAATGCTGAAAAAGGATCAAGCTTTCAAGTGGACATCAGAAGCTCGGGAAGCTTTTGAAAAGGTCAAAGAAGCGATCTCCACAACCCCAGTGCTGATTAATCCAAATCAATGCAAAGATTTTATAATGTATGCCTTCAGTAGTAAGTCCAGTATCGCTACTGTCCTGACTCAAAAAGATAGCGAGGGAAAGGGAGAGCATCCAGTGGCATTCTATTCCCAAACCCTAAAAGAATATGAGGCAAATTATAACTTCTTCGAAAGACAGGCCTTCACAATAGTAAAGGGACTTAAAAATTTCTGCCATCTAATTTCCTGTAACAAAGTTCTGGTATATGTTGCACATTCTAGTGTGCGTGAATACATCATGGAAGGAGAGATTACAGAAAAAATGGCTAATTGGATAACCAAGATCCTGGAGTATGACATCGAGGTCAGGCCTACTAAGACTGTTAAAGGCAGAGGACTGTGTGAGTATATGGCACAGAACGAGGAGGTACCTGCTAAGGAGGAACAACCAGAGCTCGTCCTAATAAATGAACCAGGATCGGAAGACGATTGGCTGACAGATAGAATGAACTTCATGCAGACCGGAAGGTATCCGCCAGGCCTCTCATCCCAAAAAAGAAGGTATTACCGGCTTCAGAATTGCAAATATACGCTAATAGGAGTCATTTTCAAAAGAAACTTCAATGGTGTGCTCCTGCGATGCGTTACTTCAGGGGAGGCGCAGAGGATCCTCGACGCATTTCACAATAGCAACGAAGGTGGACATTTCTCTGCCAAAACTATCACCATCAAGGTCCTACGAGTTGGATATTATTGGCCTACACTTTTCAGTGACTCCTACTCTCTGGTAAGGGCTTGTAAAAAATGTCAGTTCTTCTCTGACAAAAGGAAGAATTCAGCGACGCCCCTCAAACCTATCGTGGTGGATGAACCATTTGCGCAATGGGGCCTGGACTTCATCGGAATGATCAACCCAGTTTCTAGTGTCGGACATAAGTGGATCCTAATAGCTACAGACTACTTCACAAGGTGGGTAGAAGCTATTCCCCTTAAGGGTGCGACAGAAACAGAGATTGTAGACTTCCTCGAAGCACTGGTGACGAGGTTCGGCCCTCCGAAGACAATCATTTCAGACAACGCCAAAGCATTTCTAGGTACAAAGGTATGTCACTTCGCATTAAAGAATGGCATATTCCTTAAAACATCATCAAACTATTATCCACAGGGAAATGGCCTAGCCGAGTCCATAAATAAAAACTTAGTCCGACTCCTTAAAAAGGTTGGCTCAGAGCACCAGAGGGAATGGCATAAAAATCTCTGAAAAGCACTCTGGGCAAACCGCATAACTCCTAAGAAAGTCCTGAAGACTTCGCCCTATGAGCTAGTATATAGGAAGGAGGCACTGTTACCTATCTCCATGGAGATCCCAGCAATATAGTTATTGAAATCCCTTGAGATAGAACAAAATGGAGCCATGGAGGTTCGGCTCGCCGAACTGTTGGAAGTACAAGAAAAAAGGAAAAATTCCCTAATAGCAATGACAAGCCGTCAACAGGTGGTCAAACGATGGTTTGACAAGAAGGCTTCCAACCAAGGTCTGAGAAGTGGAGACTTAGTGCTAAAATATGACAACAGGGCTGCGAAGCCAGGTCAGCACAGTAAATTTGATAGCCTATGGGAAGGACCCTTCAAAATCATTCGCTGCAGACAACACAACGCTTTTGAGCTCTGGAAAATATGGAACAAGAGGCGTTAGGAATCCCGGTCAATGGGATTCATCTTAAGTTGTTCCATTAAGCATTAAGCTCTACCTTGTACAGATGTAAATAGTGTTTTCGTTTCCTTTCCTGTGTTTGGCCTGTTCTTTTTCTAGAATCAGTTGTCTTTCTATGCATTTGCTCATTTTCGTTGGCAGGTAACACACCGAAGTTGCTTTACACAAAATACACTCATACATGAAGAATAGCGTACAAAACTTGCAAACCCAGAAAATTTTAAATACAGAAGCAAAAAGAGCATGGATTTTTCTTTAAAACAAGAAGTATATATTTATATATATGTTCTTTCGTTACAAAATGGTTGGAAGGCCGATTTCCAAAATGTACAAATATCAGGTATATTATATACGATAGCCTTTCATCAGGCTTATCTAAGGTAGGAAAGTTACATTTTGAGCAGGAAGGCAAAGGGGTTATCTATCCAAAGGCATGACTAGTAGCAATCGACGCATTCACTATAGTGTCCACTTCATCCTCGTCCACGGCCTCCTCAGTGCACTGGCAGCATCATTTGATGCAACCGTCGTTGGTGGTGGAAACACTAGGTTCCTGAAGTCAGTGTACTAGTCTACGTCGTAGAAAGATATCACATTGTAGCTCCAAAACAGGAAGTGTAGGGCCTAGGTAACCCTCTGCTAGTGCTGGTCACGGGTCTGCAGACGGAATCCATTGAGAAATGGCAGCCAAACGACGACAGCTTCTTCTTCAATAAAGCGACACAGGTTGCTGGTTGTTGGCAGGCCTATCCCATATGCAACATGTGCAACGACCTCACCAAGCCCATTCAAGTATTTCTTCAGAAAGATTTCTTTAACCAGCTTTAGGATAAGTGGTCGGGGAATGCAAATGTCCAGCATGGACGCTACAAAGTGTGAGCATATGTCGGTATTCACCCTATACTTATCCTCATATTCTACGCAATCTTTTCCTAGGACCCACTTAATGGCTACCAGAACCAGCGAATGCTTGTTCTTCGTCATCCTTTTCAGCCTCCTAGTGGAAATCTCACCTAGAAACGCCGTCTGTGATTTAAATGAGGTTAGGCAAATTAGGGTATCCATTTTTTCTTGACACTGTCTCTGGGCTTCTAAGTTAATGCCATAATTGTGCACCACCTAACCTATGAAAAGACTTGTTTAATGCTCTGCTACTAACCTATCACTTCTCAAATGCTAAGTTTGTTTTGCTCACTATCGACTGGCCTATTTATAGAAAAATTGACAAGACACATGCCAATCCGCCTCTAAAAAATATGATATTATGCTAGCTATCGTCTCGAAAGTCGAGTCTGTGTTTGTTCACATTTTTGGGCCGGTACATCCATGATAGCACAGCTCAAGGCGTGTTTAATTAAATGAAGCTGACTAATTATCTTTAAAAAGGTGGCGCTTGTTGGTGAAGGGACGTATGGTTGTAGGCTATTGTGTCATCTCTTAAGCGCGTCCCAGAGCCTAAGGCGATACTCATATCTTTTCAAGCGGTGATCGTTTGCTTGGCGTAATCATTCCGGCCAGGATATTAATTGCCAGCGCATGCTAACGCAAGGTTAGAAGGCCAGTTGCAAGCTCAATTTCCAAGGAGATCAAGGCGTATCACACGATCACGTAAATGTAATAATAAAATCCGGCCACCTCAGAATAGCAATTAGTTCATCTTGCACGAGTTGTAGGATTAACGGTACATGCCGAATTAAATGCAAAAGGCTTGTTTTCGCCTACCACCTTGGGAAAAGTTGCTATTATTGCATGAAAAGGCTTAATAGTTCAAAGTCTTTTTACAAATGCAAGGGAAATGCAAAGTTGTTTTCTGTTCATCTATCTAGAGCAAGCATATTCGTAGGCCAGGAGCTTACAAATTCTGCAGCGAAAGAAAAATGTCAGAATCTTCAACTCAACCGATGCAAGAAGAGATTAGCCAGGAACTATTCACGGCTATTCGTTCTTCGATCGAGGTGTACATATAAGAGGATGTAGCATATGCCACGCCTGGTATACCCGTGAAGACGAGAAGATCCCACACAGAAGAGCTAGATAGACCCAAGGAATGGAGTAACCAGAAAAAGGTTAAAGAAGAATGGAACAATATTTATAACCCAAAGCTTGCGAAAAACCCTAAATCCCTCAGAGAGGCGGCTTGTGCAAGGTTATCAGTAACAAAGGCGGACCAATCCATGGCAGGTAGAGTCTGGTATAGTGGTTTCCCACAATATATGGTCCCACTGGTGCACTATTGCCCGGAGGTGGTCGACGCAGCTTTTCAACACTATAATCCAGATACCCACTACATTGAAGGTCGCAACTTAAGGGTGCATATCAACCCATAAGCCATCTGACACATGTTATGTATCCCGGATCCAAGTAGAAGGAAGGAGACTATCGAGCCTTTTTGCCCAAGCAAGGGGGAGAAAATATGGAGGAAGATGAAAACTGGCTCAGATTTCTTATTAGAAGAGACTAATAAGAAAGGTGTTGTATCCGCTAAAGCACCAAGTATCCCATTATCGCGTGGTTCATTCTGCGATGATCTCTAGGACGCCATGTCTATACTGGCATTGTTTGCGGCCGAGACTCTGATGAGAAGATCAAGGCTTTTCAGCTGGGCCCTACAATACAATTTCGCAAGCAGCATGAACTCTTCTGGTATGATTTTGCTGAGTTCATGGTTGAGGAAATGATATATCAAATGGAGAATTATCAGGTGGAAAAGAAGTTTAGATTTCTTTCCTACCTAGTCCACATGTTCCTGTATCAGAATCCAGATTTCTTCGCCCGATTTATTCCGCTATCAATTTTTGATGAGCAGAATAAAAGAAAGTCGGTGTCTACATGGACACCTTTCCTTTTCGCAACATATGACTATTATGCTTTCGCAGACTATTTCATAGCCCCGGTCTTGAATGATTTAATCAGAAAAGGTGATATCATTCGGCTCACCCAGGAGCAGACCGGATTTATGCAAGGCTACACCCCTGCTTGTGACTGGTTCAGAGGCAGGGATTTTACAATCTTCCGAATGTGGGGCTTTACTGGCAAACATTTCCTGCTTCCGGCCTACGTCACCGATAGAGTGCTTGCGCTAGAAATTTTTTAGCAGGTGTGTGTCATTGATTTTACTTTCTATAGCAGTGGAAGTGTCAAGAGGAAATGATTCTTCACTTGTTCGAAGAGTTTCAAGTCAGTAACGCTAGTTAAAAATAATCGCACAAGTTGTTAGAA
>VDFB02346618.1:115871-163310 GCA_007258455.2 Sequoia sempervirens
CTTGGAGATACAAAGAAAAGTTACAACTATTTTGGTTTGTTCTATTGCTACTCTTCTTGGTGTTTATTTTGGGATCCCTCTTACTATTAAAGAATTCACTCACTCCTTTTGGAACACGATGTTGAAAAAAGGATTCAAAAAAACTTGTTGGTTGGAAGGGTAAGCTTTTGAGTCATGCTAAAAAACTTCAACTTCTAATTTCTGCTTTACAAGGTATTCCTTTCTACTTCCTCTCCTTATTTAAGATCCCTAAGTATATTTTTAATAAATTTTAAAAAAATCAAATAAATTTCCTATGGTCTAGAACAAAAGAAAATAAAAAAATGCCCTCATAAGCTAGGATATTGTCTGTCTTCCTAAGGCTTATGGGTGTCTAGGAATTAGAAAGATATATCTCATCAAAAAGTCCCTAATAACTAAGTTTGGTTGGGATATCCTTTTGAATAATAAGGATTGGTGTGAAATAATGAAATTCAAATACTTAAACAAAACTTAGTTAGTCAAGAATCTCTCAAGTTTTGAGTATCCTTGAGGTTCACTAATATGGAACAATATTCTCAAATCAAGGAAACTTCTTTAGTCAGGCTTAAGTTGGAAATTGGGAAATAGTTACAAAATTAGACTTTGGGAGGACACTTGGGTGCTAGACCAACCTTTGAATCATGTTGTGTTGAAAGACCTATAGTGCTTGACATTTTTCTGTTTGGAAGGTGAGTTTTTGACTATTTCTTTGGAAATGTTGGGACTCAACAATAGAGGAAAATTAAAAATTGTTGCAATGATAATCAAGAGCTAATCCATAAAGATAATATCCTTTAAAAGGTAATGGAATTAACAAGAATCCCTTTATTTCATAAAGAGGATGGATTTTATTGGGCTAAGGATAGAAGAGGGAGGTTTACTGTTGAATCTTCTTATGGTTTATTGTTAGCCAATGGCCACTGTAGTAGATTTTGGAATAATATTTGAAACTATCATCTTACACCCAAAGTTAATTTATTTTGGTGGACTCTTGTGCACAAAATAATTCTAACTCAAGATAATTTAAGAATAAGAGGTTTCCAAATCCCAAATATGTGTATATTATACAAAAAGGAGGAGGAAATTGTATCAGACTTGCTTCTTCACTATACTTTCTTTAAGGAATCCAAGGTCTAGCTCTTTAGAATTTGGGCTTCAATTGGACCATGAACAAAAACCTAAAGGGTTTAATTTATAATTAGATCTATCCTTATATGCACCCCCTTCATTAGGAAACTATGGAGATAGGTTCCACTCCATATTTGTTGGAGTATTTGGAAAGAAAGGAATAATAGAATATTTCAAAACTTTGAAAATAATGTCAGGGAGGTGTTTGGATCTTTCTCCAGGCTACTAGTGGAAAATATTTCTCTTAGAATTTGGAAATTATGAGTTTACTTTCATCTTCTATGGAGTCTTGTTTGGTAATAGATGGGGACTACACTTGGACCCCTCTAGATTTGACAACTCTCAAGTTATAGCCCGCCAAAATACTAAATGGAAACCTCCTCCTTTGGATTGGGGAAAACTTAATTTTGATGGAGATACTAAAGAAAACCCTAGTATGGAAAGTGGTGGTGTTATTCTCAGATATCACAATAAAGAGGTTATTACAAGATTATTAGGGGGATTGGGGGATCAATCTTGTAACATGGCTAAAGAAATGGCTATGTTGTGGGGGGTCAAATAAACAAGTACTTTAGACTATGATGATCTGTCTTTAGTTCAAAAGGCTTTCCCAACATATAGTGTCTCCACATCTGTAATGCATGAGCAACCGCTAACTCCAAATTATGTCAAGCACAATTTTTTTCATAAGGCTTAAGCTTCCTCGATTCATAGGCAATGACTCACCCATCCTATATCAATACTCTACCCAAACCTTCTCTTGATGTATCAGTGATAACAATAAAGTTACCATATGGATCTGGTACCTTCAATATTTTTTCAGTGGTTAACTTATCCTTGAGTAGATTAAATGCCACTTGACATTTTTCTTTCCACTCAAAATTATTCCCTTTTATTTGTAAGGAGGTAATAGGAAAAGTTATCCTAGAAAATTTTACAACAAACTTTCGATAGTATCCAATCAAACCCATAAAAATTCTAACTTCAAGCACATTCTTAGGCATTGGCCACTCAAGTACTGCTTTTATCTTAGCTGGATCAACTATAATCCCATTAGCTGAAATCACATGACCTAAGTATTGTACCTCTTTTTAAAAGAAAGTACATTTAGAGAGTTTCCCAAACAACTTATACTCTCTTAACTATTGGAGAACAATCTCTAGATGCTTGAAATGCTCCTCATCATTCTTGGAATAGATAAGAATATAATCCAAAAAGGCCAACACAAATTTTTCCAAGCAGTCTCTGAATACATTATTCATTAGGTTCATGAATGTTGCAAGTGCATTCATCAATCCAAAAGGTAGGACCATGAACTCATAATGACCATACCTTGTCCTAATTTTTTTTTTAGATATATCTTTGTCCTTGATCCTTAATTGATGATAACCCAAACATAGATCAATCTTTTAAAATATTGTTGCTCCTCTCATCTAATCAAAGAGATCATCAATATGTGGCAACATATACTTATTCTTTATTGTTTCTTTGTTAAGCAAACAATAATCAATGCACAAGTGTAGTGTGCCATCCTTCTTCTTCACGAAGATTACAAGTGCTCCCCATGGTGAAATACTGGGTCTTATCAATCCCTTGGACAACAATTCTTCTAATTATGCTTTTAACTCCATTAATTTTGTTGTGGTCATCCTATAAGGTACTTTCAATATAGGTTTCGACCCTAGAACTATTCCAATGGAGAAATCAAACACTCTCATAGGAGGAAATCCAGGAAATTCCTCTGGAAATACATCCACAAATTTCCATAAAATAGGATATTTCTCCATATCCATTTTTCCAAAATTCCACCACCTCACCTTCTTCAATATCTTGGGGTTTTTGAGATCCAAATATACAACATAATCTTGAGTAATTAACTCATTACATTCCTCAAGTTTCTCCATATTTATGGTGAAAATTTAACAACCTTTCTTCTTCACCCTATGCATTTGCACAACATATATTTGTCACAACATAACTTCTC
This sequence comes from Sequoia sempervirens, assembly GCA_007258455.2. NCBI lineage: Eukaryota > Viridiplantae > Streptophyta > Pinopsida > Cupressales > Cupressaceae > Sequoia > Sequoia sempervirens. Next base: position 119,005 of record VDFB02346618.1, read on the forward strand.
TCAGTGTTCCTTATAAGAACACCCAGTTACCTAGATTGTCTAAACATTCTACTATTTTAGCATGACAATCTACTTTGGCCCTATGTTTCCACATCCAATTCATCCCTAAAATGACATCATAGGATCCTAGGAGTGTTACATATAGATTCACATATGAGGAGAAACTCGGAAGCTCGACCCTTGCTTTGAATAAACATTGCTCCACCTTAGCTCTTGTCTAGTTGGAATATTCAACCATCCATGAGTTTTCCATATAGCCAAATTTTCTAGATATACTACTAGCTACTCTAGGTGAAATAAAATTTTCAGTGGCACTAGTATCAATAATAATGGAAATAGGTGTACCAAAAAAAGTACCTGATATTTCCATTGGAGTGATTTGGTACTCAACTTGTCAGTTGTCTAATGTAGTGTGAATCCTCTACTGGAATGCTTCTCATTGAGAAGGTAACAAATTCTCTTATGGTTGTGTCCCTGGTGGTTTTTGGGACATTGGTTAGCAAAGTGATCTCCACCATAAGTAGAACACCCTCTCAATGGTCTGATCCTTGTCACAGGTCTTCCTGAAGTGCTTTCATTCCTTCCAGTACTAGTGTTATTGTTGTTGTTTCCCCTATGGTCCCTTCTTGGATTATTCCACTTATTTTAGGATCCTTTGTCCCCTTTCCTTTGGTATTCCTTCCCTTCACTATGCTTCCTTGAAGATTGATTGGCTCGTGACCAATTGAAATTTTTATTATTCTTCTCACGGTAGTTCGAGATAGACTTAAGCCTTTTTTCCTACTTAATTGCTTTCTTGTACACCAAGTACATGGTAATTGGACCATGTACGTCTACCTCACTACCTATTTGAGTATTAGGCCCATGATAAACTTCCTAATATGAAACCGTTCATCCTTTTGGCACATAGGTATGTACCTCAGGAGTCGAGTGAATTTCTCCCAGTATTCGTTAATTGATGAATCCCCTTGCCTCAAGTTTTAAAAGTAGGTAAGCTTTTGATCAAAGAAGAGTAGATGCAACCATCATTTCCAAAAAATCTCCAAAAATTCACTCCATGTGAGCCTTATGGAACTTAACCCAAACTGCATCTTCTTATTCATCCACCAATTGGACACTTCGCCAAATAATTGGAAAGATCTCCAAATGGCTTTAGTGACCTTGGAGTAATATATGATCTCAAAATACTTCTCCATGATTCGGTGAGCCATGCCTCAACCACATCCCCTCTAGTACTTCCTTCAAAATTCAGAGGCATGATCTTTCTCATGTCCCATGATAACTCACTAGCAAGTCATTTTCACTTGCTTCCTTCCGACCTAGACTAAGATTCATCTTCTCCATGTTCACTAGACTGAGTATGTTCATGGGAATTTTCCCCTTCATCATTATTAGGAACTTCCTCTTCATTATTAAGAACTTCCTATTCCACCCCCACCCTTTCTTTTCACCTTACCTCTCAAGCTCAAGGTTTACTATTCTTGCTTTGGTTTCATCCATCATGGCTAAAAGATGGTCCAACTTAGCCCAAAATTTTTTGGCTCCTTGGCCAACTTCTTGGCTTTCCCCATAGTTAGTTCTAGTCCTTACCATTTTCAACAAGAAAGTTTATACCTAGAGGTTTCATTTCTAATTAGATTATAGGAATGTTTACATATCTATTAAAAAATTTCCAAAGAACAAACATTCATTAAAGAAATTTCACAAAGAGGTATACATAATTTTTTTCCAAAACATGAATTTCTTTTATTTCAATAGGATTTCAATATCCGAGCATTTACATGGGTTGACTATTCAAATAGTCAAGGGAGAGTATCCCTCAAATTCACTCTCAAATACATAACTACGTGGAGTATACCCCTCATATTTTTTCTCAAATATATAGTCAAAAGGGAAGTATCCCTCAAACCTATCCTCAAATACACAATTCTGAAGAACATATCCCTCTAATTCACCACTAGAGGCTATTACAATAACTTCTTCCATAGGAATAACACAAGGGTCCCTAAATAACATGGCATGACTAATACTACATTTTGATGGCATGTCCTTGGAAAGTGATAAAGAGTCTGACTTAGCAGGAGAGACAAAAGGTAAAAAGTTGAAGTTGACAGCCTCTCTCATCCTTCTCCTTTCTTGGTTGATTCACAAAAGGGCATGGATAAAATTATCAGTATCGCTCAACCAAATGGTGTTGTCATAGTTGGTTCCATCATGGTTCAAACAATGGCTTCCATTTCCTTCTTGGCTGATAGGTAGTGCTCATTTCCAATTACTAACTTTCTTGCAATCATCTTGAGATGCACCATCCTGGCACAAGAATTTCCAAACACTAAACTCATATAATGTTGGAAAAAATCATAGCCAACACATAGGTTCTAGAGCTAAACCTAATAGCTTTGATACCACATGTAATGTGCCCATTGTTCTACCCATTATCTTTACTATGTTTTACTCAAAAGTAACATTATGAGCTATAATTTTTTTTCCTTTTCACATGAATAAATAGATGAATATTTGAAACATAATCATTCCAAACTTTCTTATTGCATAGCAGAGAATCATTTCAATAATTCGAGCAATTATTTCACATCACATAATTGCATGATAATATTTCTCATTTACAAATCCTAAATAAGAATAGAGTTACATGTTTACATACATAGCTTCTATGAGCTTAATGATAAAGATATATAAATAGAGTACAAAAATCTAAATGTCCCCAATGTCAGTGCATTCCTCTAGATGTTCCCATCACTTGTTGCATACATTCTAGGTGTCCCAAAACTGGCGCTACATCCTCAAATCTTGGTTGCCAACTATATGAGGGAGAGCATGACTCAAGCACTTTTCTGCCAAACATGGACTTATTGCAGTCCCCCGCATATCTACCAAACTTGGTAAGATGGCCCAACCCTTTGACGAAGAGATTGGTTTGGTAACCCCATAATCATGACCTTCTTGAGCATAGTGTCGTGTCCTACAAATCTAGAGCTACCATACCTTGGTTTCCCTACCTAGTTTGAAATCATGGACTATAATGAATTGACAGTATAAATAGTGGCTACTTACACTACTTTGGCCAAAGAATTCAACACTTATGTACTTCGAGTGAGAGTCATTTGTCCACCCACTTCAAAAGCTCAATTTGGTATTGGCCATAAACATAATACACATTTACCTTAAGGTGATAATATAATATAATATTCAACAAGTTAATTCCCTTAACCATCGATTACCCTAACCCTAGGAATACCCAAGTCTATAATAGACTAATTATCTAGGTTACACCCTTACCCATGGATTTCACTAACCCCAGATATAACCACACTAATCACTCATATACACAAAGTAGTGTCTAGCTAGATTACCCCATTTCCCATGGATTTCACTAACCCCAGGAATAACCACACCAACCTCTTATATTTAAATTGAAATAATCATAAAAGTACTATAAGGTAACAACATATTCCATCTCATGTACATTATCTAAATAGACTAAATAAACTAGTATAGTTCTAATAGAATTTAAGCCACACATATTCAATAATATATAAATATATTCCCAATGATAGGGTTCACTAATTCAAGACTTAATCAAGAATCACATAAGCATATTCCTTTCTAGGAATTAACTAAATATATAACAACACACATACCATGCATGCATATAATATTCCAAAGCTAGGAAATAACTAGGTTCATAAGAACAAGCATATGATGCATTCACAATCTTTCCAAATGAAGGAAATATAATCAAATAACCATTTCAAATATAAGAAAAGGAAGAATAGAATTTAGCATGCCTAGATATAAGTTCAAACTTGAAATCTCACCTTCCAACCTTAGCCTATTCCCTCATAAACACTTCTCCAAAGAACAACTAGCCTCCAAACAATAGCCTCTCACAAATTCTCTCAACAAAATAATTGTAAAATAATAAATAAACTCACTAACTCACTTGCTTAGAAAATACAATAGAATAACGATGGGAAAATCAAAATAAGAAGATTAACAAATGATAGGAAGAGCACCTCTATATATACTAAAATTTGAGCAACCAAAGGCTACAAACTAGCTAGCAATTTTGCCACCTTCCTAATCACATGCAACGACTTAGCTGATCAACTCATAAATTTGCAACACATAACAGTCCATAATCTTCTAATGGTTGAGTCAACCCCTTCATGAGAGACAACATGACTCTTTTACCGAGTCAAGGGACAATGACTCTTAACAACAAGTTTCCTTCTTGGTTTACTAGTCGAATTCCTTCTTATATTTCTGCCAAGTTTACATTGACTGAGTCTCATGGTCATGATATGGATTTTCTAGACATAAGCACAGTAAAAAGACTTCTTATGCATTTCATATACTTTAGCATTGGCACCACATATTCATAAACTGGTTCCCTTTAAGATAGTGTGGCTAAGACTTATTCCCATTTCCTAAAAGATGCACTTAAACTTATGCAACATATAAAATCTCTTCCTTTATTCATGCATGGTAACTAGGTCTATATTTGACTTGGTCTCCTCTTGTTTTATGCATAGTCTACACACAACAATATAAACACTTTCAACGCTATATATATATGCACTTTATTTCACTATATTCATTTGCATTTAAATGTGTTAACAATGTTAACTTATGTGCCACATTTCATAATACATATGCATCGCTTTATATTATGTGCTAACATAGATACTATGTGCTAATAACATATAACTCAAACATATATATATATATATATATATATATATATATATATATATACATATTAATACATATATTTATATATATCATCATATTTACTTGATTATTAAAATATATCTATTGCCATTAGATATGAGCATATATTAAAAAATCACACACACACACACATATATATATACATATATTAGTATATATGTATATATGTTTCTAAAAATGTACTATTTACACACATACTAATTTATATATATTATATATTATATATATCATTATTTTGATTATCAAATATAAACACATATATGCACATACCCATTGAATGATGTGTATACATGAAGCATGTATGTATATGTATATACAAGTCACTTTTACCAATTGATACTCCCTTACATATGGGTTACCTGTTCATGAGCATGTATAGGTACATCTACCTACGTATACTCATGCCAACATATAGTCACATGTATGAGTTATTGTGGACATGCACATATATACATATACACATTCTATGTATATACTTCATCGACCCACATATTCCAATAAGAACACATAAGAAGAACTCTCTCTTCTAATATAAAGATTCAATCATATAACCCTAGTCAAATAACTCATAGAACAAGATCATAACCAGTAACAAAACATTCATAACCAAGAAAGAAGGTTACTTACTATTCACCAAAACTAACTTGACTCAACTTAGACCAACTAAGGTGTGAGTGTGTGTATGCTCAACTAGGTTCATCAGGGTTACAGACCAAGTTCTTCTCCTGAGTGATACTCCCCCTCTCTTTTGGAGGTTCGAGCATGTTCTTGCATCCAACTTAGTACATCATAACAGTAGTTAGCCGATAACAAAACAATCATATGCATCATATAGTTCATTGTAGACTCATTATAAAATATCAACTTGAATTAAACATTCATTCATAAAATTCCATCAAGATTCATATAAAACATAATCATAAATATATATATTAAAGCATTTTTAACCATCAAGGTAAAAGTAAATAGGTAATAACACAATGGGGTGCAACACACAGGGAGTCTTTACACTATTACTCTTGCTTAAACTTTGTTAAGAATGTAGACATCAGTATGAATTGCTTCTATCCAATAGAATTTCAGTAGGTTTGCCTCTTTCATCATTGTTCTTGCTTCCTAAACAATCCTATTCTTTCTTTCAACAAATCCATTTCATTGAGGAGTCCTAAGGGTAGAAAAATGCCTCTTTATTCCACGATTTTCACAAAAACTGTTAAACTCATTGGAGGTGAATTCTCCACCTCTGTCAGATCTCAAATATTTTATTTTCATATTCATTTCATTCTCAACCATAAATTTGAATGCTTTAAACTTATCTAGAGCTTCTATTTTTTCTTTGAGAAAAGTAACCCATGTCATTCTAGAATAATCGTCAATCAATAGCATGAAATACCTATCACCTTGAAAACGTCTTACTTTGGTAGGACCACAAAGGTCTCTATGCACCAGCTCCAACAGTTTGGTAGTAGATTGTTCTTTGACTTTGAAACTTCTTCTTGCTTGCTTCCTAATTTGGCATTCCTTGTAGACAACATTGATGGGCTTTATAATCCTTGGCAGATCTCTCACAACTTGAATTGAACTAATCCTCACTAGGTTATCAAAATTAATATGCCACATCCTTCTATTCCATAGCCAACTTTCATTAATTTAAGTCATAAAGCAATGACTATCAACACATTTAAGTTGATAAAAATTTCCATCTATCCTTCTAGCATCAACCACAATTTTGAAGCCTTTTTTGATCTCACATCCATCATCCTAAAAAATAAGATTATATCCTTTGCTACACATTTGTCAAATACTCAAAAGGTTATGTCTCAAACCCTTAACATAAAGGACACCATTTGTATTATTCTTGCCATAAAAAATAATTAATCCTTTTCCACATATCTTAGCTTAGATGTATCATCACCAAACTTTACTAGGCCTCCTTCATATTTCTCAAGTTTAACAAACTTACTTTTGTCACCAGTCATATGATTTGAGCATCCACCATCAATAATATAGTATTTATCCTCTCTAGCATGAAAAGTAGACACCATAGTTCCTTCAGTGTTATTACCTACTTTTGGAGCACTTTCCTTTACACATCTCTCAAAGTTAGCAGAATTGGTTCCATATTTAATAGCCATGAACACAAATTCACTATCCTCATCATCCGCATAATCAGATTCATCATTAGATATACTAGCATCTTCTCTAACATAATAACTTTTCTTAATTGCTTTACATTTGTTTTCATTAGTCTTGTTATTCAAAGCTCTATTTGGAAATCTTGAAGCATAATGACCAAACTTACCACAACTAAAACATTTGAAAGGAAACTCACCTCTATATTTATCAATACCCTTTTTCATTTTCCTCACAAATTTTTCTTCTTCATCATCAAGATTCTTCTGATCTGATTATTTAATATTTTTCTGATTTTCCATCCTTAAAAGCAAACTCAACTTTTGCATTACTTGTACAAAATTCTCTCATTTCAAAAGTAGATATAGCACCATACAACTAATCTCTAGAATATTTTCTTAAATCTTGAACTTCCTCAATAGCATAAATTTTTTGACTATAAGATTTAGGTAGAGTTCTTAGTACCTTCTTTACCACTTCCTCTTCTTCAAGATTTCCACCAAGACCTCTGATGGAATTGACAACTTTGTCCACCTTCTACCTGTAGCTTGTAATATTTTCATCTTCAGACATCCTTAGGTTCTCAAATGCGATCTTTAAAGTATGCATCTTAGCTTGCTTGAACTTAACATCTCCTTCATATATGCTTTCCAACTTTTCCCAGATAGCTTTAGTAGATTTCAAATGCATAAATTTCACAAGTTCAATGTTAGAAAGACCACTTAAAAGAGCATATCTTGCTTTACCATTGTTCTCATAGGTCTTGATCTCATCATTAGTACTCAGACCACTAGTAGGTATAATATATCTAGTTTCAATAGACTTCCAAACTCCAAATCCAAGAGATACCAAGAAACCTTCCATCCTTGTCTTTCAGAAGCCATAGTCTATTCCATCAAACAAAGGAGCATCCCTCTTATCCACCATCACAAATCTATCTCAAGTGGTTAAGCTTTCTTCCAAGGAACCTTTCTCTGATACCAATTGTTGAACACACACAAGACAATTGAGAGGGGGTGCATCAGTTGTATATTAAAATATCCAAGACCCTAATAAACATTCAAATCCACATCAACTTAATTAACCCTTAATTTGTTAGAATGATTTAGCATGAAAGCAAATAATAGAAACTGAAGCACGTCAACACCATGCACAATAGAGCACCAGATTTATGTGGAAACCCCAAGAAGGGAAAAACCACGGTGAGGATTAGCTCACAATATAAGGTAATTGCAACACCGGATATAAAAGGCTCATTGTCGAAGGGCCCACTTCCCAAAAGTAAGAAGGGTTCACTGCTAATGTTTCACTACCAGATTTAAGAAAAATAAGAAAGAAAAATGTTACAGTGAGAAATCCATCTCAATGCAACATAAAAATCCACCACAACATCACCAACACATTTGTAGCCTTCTTGAAGATTTTAGACACCTTCTCACTGCTTCCAGTAGTCTAACTCATTGAAGTTCACACTACACTTCAAAAATTAACACTTCACAACTTGGCAATTCACATCACACACTTCACTCATTTATTCTCCATCAACTCGTCACTTATTTATATACTTTCCTCAACCTTGAAAACATTCTCCAAGGTTGTCTATGCACCTCAATTGTGCAAATTCAAATTAGGTTGGCACCGAAAAATTCTCACGGTGGAAAGGAATGAGGGTGGAGCATATCACACCTTAACTCAAACATAAATACATTCATACTCACCACGCCACACTTCCACAAACATCAAAGCAAATTCTTAATTAGTGTAAACACCCAAGGTCAGTTGAACCTGTGTAAACACAATTAACATTTAAGTACACACATCCTAAAATCCAAAGATGAATCATGGACCACACACCATGCTTGAACACAATTTATAATATTGCACAAACACCTTGAAATCCAACAAATTCCTTTGCAACAACCTTCACTTGAAGAATGTACACACCTAGGACACTCAAACAACCTTCCAACATTGTTACTCAAGAAACCAACTTTTTAAGCGCCAAACCATGAACAACCTTGACTATAGGTAGATATGATCATTATCAACACACTTCTAGAATCACAAAACCATAAACCAAACTACAGAGTAATGTGGAGAAAAACCATTTCTCCTAGACACTATTGCAACACAGTTCACACACTAGTGAACACAACTCTCTTTGTATAACAATCCAAACCAAGAAATTATGAATATAGAACCTCTAAACACCTCTAACTAACATATCTGATCCACATAAGAATATATTCAACACAGAAGAAATGCATAGTAAAACTAGAACACAACTTTGTATACCAAAACACCTCTACAACACACTTTTTCCTCTTTTATTCAAATTTTCTCAAAAGCACTTGAAAACCAAGCACCAGAGACACATACTCATCATCTTCAACACATCCTCATCATCATTAAACCAACTTCAATTCAACTATACATTCATAGAAGCTTATCAAAGCAACACAAAAGGTTGACACCAGTAACACTTACTAATGACAACATAATGCAACTAATCAAAGCATCAACACAACCAATCATCAATGAAAACACAAACATAATCCTACAACAATCTCCTCCAAGCTTGTTGACATCAATGACAACATCTACTACTCATACTTGCAACAATTACATGGGAATATGTTTCTTCAGATAGATCTCATTCCACCTTTTTTCCTTCTCCATGATGTCTCGCCTCCTCTCTGTGAGCCATCTCCCTCCCATCCATTCACTTCTTCTCCTCATGTTTTTCTTTTCTTCTCCCAAACAAATCCCCTTCTCTTTTTTGTCCCTTTTCCTCCTCTACTTGGTAGCCTCCAAATCGTCTATATATTATTTTCCTCTACAAATTTTATTTTTCTTTCTGCTTTGATGATAGTGTAGTTAGGGTAAAATTTTAGGGAAAATGCATAAACAAATTATAATGGAACCCTAAAAATGCACAATGAAGGACAAGACACCACAAAAATCAAAATAATAAACAGAAACACAAATCGATCTCCATATTATGCTCGATTTATCTCCATTGCTCTTCTCCACCTTGCATGAAAATGCAAGATTTTGAAGTTTTGTTGATGAGGGAATGTTGGTTGCTCACTGTTGCAGCAACATAATGTTGAGATGAAGATGATAGAGTAAAATAGATAGATGAAAGATAATGGATGAAAGATTGTAGAGATGATTTGATAGAGTAAGGGTACTTGAAAGCTCATCCATGCAAATGGATTGGTTGTGGGTTAATTCATAGACTTGCAAGATGGATGATCAACGGTGGGGAGAAAAAGGATGAATCAATGGATGAGAGTGAATGAGAGACAAGAATGAATGTGCATGCACCAAGTGTCCATGAAAAGGCACTCTATTTAGAAACCTTGGGTGGGATTTGATAGTGGTAAGATTCCTTTCTCCACATAGAACACTTTTTCTATTTTGGAATTGGAGTGATGAGGAGATAATAGATTTTTTTTCTATTTTATTAAATTTTCCCACATTCTGATTATTGCCATTTTTTCAAAGACAATGAGCCCACTTGCGCATTTTAGAAGAATAAGATAAAAATGAAGGAAAATTAAATTAAATAAATAAAATTTATTTAATTTAGGTGGATGGTGAATAAATAAATAAAATAATTGATTTTATTTATTTATTAGAAGAAAGATACAATAATTAAATAATTTAAAATTATTTAATCATTTGATGGAAGATAGAAGAATAATGAGTATTAATTAAATAAATAAAATTTATTTAATTAATTAAAGATGTGAAGAGGAAAATGAAATATAAGTGTGTTAGACAAAATGAAGGTATGTGGTGAAAAATGTGATAAATGCCTAAATAAGAAATGGGCCAATTTTGGGTGTCTACAAATAGTACATAACATGTTTGAAATCTCTCATTATGGTGCAGGTTGGAGGAATTTTCACAAAGATTCTAGAGTCCTATACCTTCTTGTGGTGCCCATATTGGCCTTACCACATTGACTACCAGTTTGCAAAATTTTATGGAGGCCCATACCCCCCATCATCTCATCCACCCTATTCTCCTAAATGTCCTTTTTATTTATAAATTTATTTCTTTTCTTCTACATTCATCCATCATGGAAGTGGTGGATGTGACAAAAAGAATAGGTTTTCCAAAATGCACAAGAAAGTTGGGCTTTACACATACATTCAAAAAACCTATAGATAGTTGTAGAATATTAAATGAGTCTACTTAGTAATCCATGAACATACCCATACACTTTCTTTATCATTCTGAAAAAGCTTTACAAGAATTTTACAATTTGGTTGGCTAACTAATAAAAAAACATCAAGAAATGGATACTAAACACATGAGAACACTCAATCAATGTTGAGTATTCCATTAATTATTTGATCTAGAAAGGTTACAAGTGTTGTTATAAATTTTGGAATGAACCTAGATCATTATAGTACAAAAATAACTAACCTAGAGATAGAAACTATGAACCCTCTAGTTTTGTTGTGTAAGTTCTTCTCTCTACTATGCTCTTCTACCTTAAATATTATCCTCTTCTCTACACAATGGTGACCAAGGAAGATATACCCACACAAAGAAGGTTTATAGAATGTTAGAAGGTTGTACCACATGGGAGACCCTAGCCAAAACCTCCACGAACACATAGAAGCCAAGTGTCCACTGGAAATCCAATCTGATTAATATGAAACATGGAAGAACATTCCCTTGACATGTACCATACATCACATTGATGATTCATGGGTTTGAGTGCAATAAATAGGAGAAATTTCCCACAAAATCCATTGAAATGGCATTCAAGAGGTGTTGCATGACAAAACAACTCTTTGTAGATAATAAATGAGATTTGGGCATCACTATTATCCATTAAATTCTCATAAACCAACATCTAAAATATTTTACAAGGAACCACAAATCAAATTTAGTAGTTGTAGCAGTGGTTGAATGATTAATGGTAGTAATTGAGAGATAATCCTTCATATTTACCTCTTGTAAAAATTTGACCCCCTATGGGATGTGGCAAAATGGTCAAGATTAGAATGCAACATAAGGATCAAGCCCATGTAGGAGATCCAATTAGAATTAGGTGGAAAATTTGGCTTGAAATGGCTCTAGCAAAAGTTCAGGTCTTTAGTGGATATATGTGGATGCCATCACAATCCACACAAGGTCTTGTTGACTCTTGGATCCTCACAAAAATCTATATGTGGGATATTAAAGCTTCTATTAAGCTACATGGGAAGTTGACATCTTTGTCTTTTTGGTCTCTACAAGACTTCAAAATGCTATTTGATATATTGGAAAGATGGTCACTATGTGAACACTTCAAGAAGTTGGTCTTCATTGGGTCCTTGCAGAAGATCAAACTCCAATAGTTCATGTGGGGAAATTCTACCAAAATTCCAACTTCATCAAACATATAAGACTAAACTAGTTTGTATGGAAAGTTTTGTTAATGACATCAACAAAGGTGGTGTTAACATGATGTCATCAATGGATTGGGAAGTTTTGGATGAGGTGATGTCATGAAGACGTAAGCAAGGTGAGATAAAGTTAGCATGACATTATCAAGGTACAAATGCAAGAAAATGGGTTGGAAGAGGTTTGTGGGCGAAGGCATCTGAATTGGAAATGGAAGTTTAGATGGATGAGAAAAGTTTGAAGAAGGAAATATGCCAGGGAATAGAAGTGAAATGGATAAATGCACCAGATAAGAGAAGTTCACATAGAAAAGTCTACAAGGGGAAGATAATGCCACTATGGTTGGGATGTGGGAAGATGGGCTCCATCCACCTATAAAAATCTAGCTTAGTCAATTTTGGAATTAACTAAACTTGTGGGGAAATCATTGACAAGTGGCAATGTGGAAAGTCCATTGGCAAGTGGAAGTGGATAGTTCACATGAAAATGCCCGCAAAGACGAATGGGTACATTTTTCTTGTAAAGTGGGGAATGCAAGTGAACCAAATGAATATCAAAGAGTGAAGTTCTCTTGGACATTAGGATCTCACAAGACTTATACTTAGCCAATTTTCTAACTTCTACCCTTTGTGAGGATTTCTAACCAAACCAACATTTTGTAGGGAAATCCATCTAAACCAGACTTGGGCTAGATGAAAAGATAAAGCCTACAAAAGCATAACTTTTAGCCCTTAGTGAATTTCATAAAACTTCAAAAGACAACTAGGCTTAATTTTTCACGCTTTATCAAATTGTCCCTAGAAATTTTGTAAAGGACCACCCAAATTATATTTCTTAGAAGGGTTATCAACAATGGGTGACATAAAACCATGGGTTAGTCCAATAGAGCAAAATAACACAAAAAGACACTCAACATTTTGGGGTGCCAACAAGTTCAATTGCTAGATTATGAGGGTTTGTCATTTCACCATCACCCAACTTTTGATACTGCTCATTTGAATTCTAAGGTTCTTTGCACCAAACAATATTCAAGCACTATGACATCTTGGTGGAAGGATGCTCTTCCTCATTAACTTATTGTCAATGATCCTTCTATGGTTACTAATACTCTTTCAAATTTTCCCTCACCACTTATGCATTTTTCACAATTGTTAGATGATTAGGGGCGGATTGACATTATCGTGCCTACTCTCTTGGGGTTAGGATTGCTTGATTCCATTTCATGATATTTGGATGATCCAATTTTTCTAATGATGACCAATCCCACTTATTATTAGAGGTTTACTTTGATGGACATGTTTTTTCTATAGATGGTCATACTTGGTCTTCTCCTACATGATCGAGTTCTACTTTGGTTCTTGGGATGGCAATGGAGGTTGCTTCTCTTTTGATGACTTCTTGGTCAAATGATGAACGCATGCCAAGTTCTTAGACTATCTTCCAAAAGAGGAGGAAAGGTCCTCCAAAATATGATATGGATCCCCTATCTTGAAAGCAAGGAGGCTAGGCTAGGTTTAGAGATTATGTAAGTTTGGTTGGTTGGACCTAAATGGTTTTGGTTGGAGTGGGTACTCAATGTGTGTTGGGGTCCTATCTCTTGGCACCTCTAGGGGTTATCTTTTGGTGAGCCAACGAGCTTTGTCTTGGTCTATACAAGGGTTTGGTCCCTTTAAAAAGTTGATCTTTAATACCTCTTTCCAAAAAATAAAATTGATTACATAATTAAGCTCATCTTGTTGTTTTGTATAAATTGATTATAAGTGTAAATCTAATTCTTGAATACCATTTCATATATACACATAAAAGCATTATGTATATAGGGACATGCTTATATAAAACATAATGCTTGTGTATGTGTGTGTGAAAGCATAATGCTTTATATATATGGATGAACTTCAATATGACTAGATTTAATATATATGTACATTTATTTAGTTATTTATTTATACATATATAAAACGAATGAAGTTATATATAAAAATATCATTGGTATATAAATATATATATTTATTTGTGTAGAAATTGGATGGTCTTTTGTATAAAAACATCAAGCATTAAGCTTATATAATGGATAAGCTTCTCTACAAAAACATGTAGCCTATATTGCTTCTCTAAAAGTATAAGCTTATATAATGGATACTACAAATTGTTGTAGCATGATTGATTGATATCTAGTACAATATCTTTTTTGATGGGACGGTTAACTTATAATACTATTTTGGAAGGGTTATAATATTGTTTATAAAATTTATGCAACTATTAATAGGAGGATTTGTATTACCCACAATTAATATGAATATTTTTCACATCCATACTATAATTAGACAAATATCATTTCACAAAAATAACATAAAACTAATAGAATCTATGTCATTAATATTTTTTACAAAACTGAATGTATATTTAAATTGCCTTCAAATATATTCTTTTTAATAAACATTTTACTACCAAATATTGATTAAAAAACTTTCTACAACTATTAATACCTTGTACTACAAATTATTAAAAATCAACAAACAAGATAAATTTTATTATAATATTGTTATTTTGTTAAATACAACTCTTACAACAATTAGAGTCCACATGATCAATTCTTAACATCTACAGGCCGCGGGATCCCTCTCCCCTACAACAAAGCCAATGGACATAAATTCAAATTAAAAAGCAACGGTTTGAGTTATTAAATTTAGTTTCATTAGCCTTAAGAAACTTGTCCTTAAATCAACGGACATAAACTGAATCGAGGATTTTAAATCAAATCTCTTCAGGAAGTTATTGACAACCAGAACGACTTAATCTGCAATGTATGGGTGTCCTCCAAATTTAGTAAGCGGTTATAGAATGGCTTGTGGAGGATTGATGGTAAAGGCAAGCACTAGATTTCAGTGCAAAGCTTACCAGACAGCAGCAAGCGAAAATGGTGGCGAAAAGAGTGGCAAAAAATTGAGAGCTGTAGTTGTGGGAGGCGGATGGGCTGGATTTGGCGCTGCACACACTTTAGCCAAAGCTGGAGTTGAGGTAACTCTGCTGGATGCTGCACTTTCTCCTGGAGGTCTCAGCACAGGCTTTAGGTCTGCGCAAGGAAAGTCAGTTGAGGCTGGCATCAAAGGATTCTGGTAATTACTGTCTACCTGATATTCAATTCGATGTAATATTTTTCAGTAGTTGTAATTATAAGCAAATTTTAAAAATCACTGTATTAGCTCACACCCATTTTCAAAATAGGTGGGAACTACACAATGATTTTGAAAAACTTCTAGTAATTATTCTTCAGACACATTAAATCGAATTGGGTATGATGTAAAGAGTAATTCTGAAGCATGTATACATTCTGAAATGGAGATGGGCTACAGAGTGATTTGCAATTGGAAAATTCTCTCATAGCTATTACTGTTTAGGAATATCGAATTGAATTGTGATGGAATGCTCTTGCCAAAATTTGGTCGCCTCAAATCCTCGTGTACTTTTTGCATGTCTAATGATGACACGGAAATCTTTGATCATGACTCGTGCATCCCAATCCTATTAACTGGGTAGAATTTTATTCTGGCAGATTGTATGGATCTAAAAGATAATCAGTCATTAACAATCTTCAAAGAAAATCCTGGGTTACTAGAATTAAAGAAATCGGTTATTTCTTGATCTGAAACAGCTCCACACGCATCTGCATGATTTTCAAAAGTAAACACTATTCACTTATCCAGTTGAATGGAGAATAATAGTCTTTGTCCTATATTCGGGCAACCACCAATCTGATAGTAATTGTCTGACCACAATATCAAATGAGAAAGAATTCCTAAGATGAATATTGATTTGTGCTTCTAGCAAGTCCAGAGCATCCATAATATAGAAATCATTCTTTTCTCTATTGCAATCCCAACTTTCGCTTACCAGATCTTTGAGCATTTTGAGCTACTTGTGAGCATGTCAACTGTTTAGCAAAATATCAAAAATCTCAATTGGCAAATGAGGATCTATGGGTTTTATTGTGAAAACTGCTGCAGTTTTGAAATCTCTGGTTAAGGCATGTGCGAGGGAATTATTTTCTCCTTTAACCCATTTTATATTGAAGTCATAAATTGAGAACTCAAAATACCATCTGGCAGTTCTTCCTTGGGCTAAATTCTTATCTGGTTTTTGCTTCAATTAATTCCTCATTGCTTGGTTGTCTGTTCTGATTGCAAAATGTTCAGGCTCAACAAATATTTTGAATTTTCCACTTCCTCTTTAAGTAGCAAGAATTTCTTTTTCATAAATGTGATAATTCTTTTTCACTTTGTCAAAAGATGCCCGATTTATAGCCATATATTTCACTTTTCACACTTGAAAATGCTTAGCTTAATACTGCAGACCCTGTATCGTTTGAAGCATCAGTCCTGAGAATTAGAGGAATACCTTCTTGTGGCATTTGCAATGTTGGGAGCTGAGAACAATTGTGCTGAAAGTTCTTTATTGCCTATGTTGACTTTTCACCCTAGGTTCGGCAATTTTTCTTTAAGTGTCTCTACAAGTGTTTTCTTGCTCTGGCCAGATCTTCAAAGAATGGTGACATATCAAGGAAATCATTGTAATTCTTTTTTAATTTTAAGAATATCTGGGAATTCATGAATCCTTGTTGAAATGTGCTGTTGGAGCCTTACCTTGCCCTTGTCAAGATGTAGACCTACCATCTTTTTGTTTGATAGACAAATTCCATTTTCTATGATGGTTGCTAAAGGCTGCTCAAGGTGCTGTAATTGATCTTGAATAGAGTTAGAGAATATTAATATATCATCAATATATACATCACAAAATTCCTTTAAATGTTTTTAAGGCATTGGCCATCCTTCTTTGAAAGTAGGCTGGGGTTGTACTCAAAGCAATATAATATGCATGATATTCCACTCATAGAGACCTTGTGGTACAGAAAAAGCTATTTTGTACATCTCTCTCTTTTATCTTTATTTGCAAAAAAACAGATTTGCAGTTAAACTTAGAATATATGAATCAATGAGATTGGAATTGAATGGATGGATGATGTAATTCAATGGCTTATAATTAATAACAAATCTTTTATTTCCTTTGCCTGCTCTACTTTATTATTGACTAAAGAGGTAGGAAATGAAAATCTACTTTTTAGTAGGCCTTACAAATCCTCCATCCAATAGTTCTCTTAAATGCTATTCCATTTCAACCATAATTACAAGACTCAAACTTGGTGTAGACTTGGCAAGCTAATTTTTTACTCAGACTCAAACTCGTTGACTAGACTTGGCAAATTGAAAAAACCATGAAATATAGAGATTTTTAAGGATTTAAACTTGTATCATGTGCCCTTCAATAAATGAAATTTAAAGACGCAATAAACTAATTAAATAGAAGCTACTTTGATCACATACACAAGTACACATCGATCACATGAGTATAAAAGCGAATTTTAGCTGAAGTAGACTACATTTTTAGATATATAAATATTATCAAGTGTTTAAGGTGTACATAACTCATGGATTATGCTATCCATGACATCAAAAACAAAAATATAAGATCCCTGGTTTATTTTCCCTTCAATTTTTTCCTGATTTAGTGTATTGACATTTCGTCAAACACTTTGCAATAATTGACTGTGTTGTATTTCTGAGTTTGTTTGTGTGTTAATGGCCTGTTTTAATGTTTCAATTGAAATTTTCAATCATTTAGAACTTAATGGCATAACATTTCTGCAGAACGTTAGTTACATCAAACATATGACTGTTCATTGAATATGAATTCACATATAAGCTGCAATAACTCAGTTACACAGAGAAATAAGACGCAATATTAATTCTGACCTCTATAATTGCTCAAGGACTAAGGGAATTTCACCACCAAGAAGAATGATCCTTTGTAATGTGATCTAACCTAGACATTAACAGATCAAAAGTGCTTATTTTTTTGTTTTTCTTCTTCAACTTCATTTTATCTTCTTCAAAATTATATGGTTCAACTGAACCTTCTTCCCCTTCTGAAATTTCTTCATTGTTTTTTTCTATTGACTCTTTTTGAGCCTGTGTCTTTTGTTTTTGCCAAGCAGGTTCTTTGTATCCATTGTCAATCCTGTTAGATAAATCACCTTTATTACATTGCTTGAGCTTTTTCTTTCTATCTCTTGAGATTTGATAGCTCTTCTTGCTATCTTTTGCCTGCTGCTTTCATTTCTTCTTTGGACATTGCTTGTCTGCAGACATCTCTGTTTTCTACCAGCACAGGCTTTGACTCGATAGATTTGAGTTTTACTTTGAGAGTAGTTTTGATGATATCTTCATCTTCTTCTTCATCCTTTGATGACTCCTTTTTCTTCTGCTTTAACATTCTTTCTCTAGCCAATTTATCTCTGATCATTCCATAATTTCCAGTTAGAATTTTGACTGACTCAAATTATTGATCTTGTATTTCTTACAAGGCTTGTTCTATGGGTAGGGCATCCCACCATGCTTTTGCTTGAGTAGACTCAAAGAATTCTTTTGTAGGAAAATTTTGGTTCTTGCCTGGGCAGTCTGTAGCATAATGAGGACCTTTGCGAATATAGCATTTCACATGTGAAGGAACTTTGAGGGGGGTAGAATATTTGAGGAGAATATAATAAGGGTTTGGACTAGGCTTGAAAAACTTCCTTTTAGAAATGGTTATGGCACTGAATTTGTGGTGCCTCGGCTATAATGGGGAAGACAATCTGTAAGCATATTGTCTGAAATATTTTTTCAGCAAGTAGGGTGCCATTTGGAGATAGCCTTTTTGTCTTTAGGACATCCCCAATTAGAAGATGAAGATGTTGTTTTACAGAAACCTATAAATTGCAAGATCTACTATACTTATTCATCTTACTTTTGATGACATTCAATAAGCATTGCTTTTTAAGTTTCTGATGAACAAAACCTTTCAGTTCTGGAAAAGTATAATTATTAATCTCTTTACCTTCACTCTTTTTAACATGCAATTCAACCCATTCTCCTAGCTTGCAAGGAAAAAATGTTAAGAAATTCCTTTTGAGTCCAGGTTGGTCCCAATCACTAAATCTATAGGCTTTTTTTTCATAGACAAGACCATACTCATCGAACTTAGCTAAATTGCATGATTTCATTGTATACAAGATTCCTCTAATATCTTTTTAGCCTTATCTCTTCTTTCAAGGCAGAATTGAGCAAGCATATCTAAACCTTAACTGATTCAGTCCCAATTCTGCAATTTCATGTCTTTCCCAAAGCATCATAATTTATGTTGTTATCTGGGTTTTTATGACCATATTCTTGTATTCTTTCCCACCAGCCTTGGATGAGTTTTTCATTTGACCATCCTGCATGAGTGTCATAACTTTTTTGCATATTATCACACCATGTCATGATTGCATCATATGGATAATTTTTTTATTATCAATATTTAGCAAACAACCATTAGCATTTGTTTATCTCAAGTGTCCTGGGCCATGGACTTAATCGACAATGAAATATTCCGAGCCAAATTTTTTCGTTTTTTCAGTTAACAGATTTCAAAGCAGTGCACCCGTTAAGGTTAGAGGAGAAAACCAAAACGTGCAAGAAAGCAACTCTAACCAGAATGGCGCCGATGATGGCGAGCATTGGTCAGAGGATCTAAATTGAACTGCTTATGCTGTAACTCTAACCAGTATGGCGCCGATGATGGCGAGCATTGGTCAGAGGGTCTTCTATTCTAAATGCAGAAAAGAACTCAACGTCAAGTATGTGCTACCCAATCCAATGCGGAGTGAGGGGCGACCATATGACGGAGTGATTACAATAACACTATTTGAAAGAGAAATGCTGAAGCTGAAAAACACTCAACACCCAGAATGTGCTTGCTGACCCAAGATGGGAAAGTAGCTACCATAGGGCGGAGTTATAACTATCTTAACTAATACTGAAGATAAGAATGAGTATTACAAATCGAGACAAGCAATATTAAGAACACTTGTCAGTACTACTGCCAGTTTACAAAGATTATTATTGCCTGCAATGTCAAGGTATCAGATGCTTTTCAAATGGTACATTCAACAATGAATTTGCTACAATCCTTAAGCAATCACAGTGTCCAATCCAAATCAGAAGGTGCAGATTTCTGTAGACAGTTTGACAGATCTGCACTTTTCACCCTTTAACCAGCAGCATAAAGATTCACTAAATGATTCATAAATCACTCAATCCTTACCCAATTAACCTATTCTTGGATGCAAAACACAGCTAATGATAAGGCGCCTAAAATGGATGCAAGAGACAGAACCAAAATGCCAATATTTAATATTGCACGGAAAACAATGCAAGACTAAGAGGTACGGCCCAGCAAGAAGTTCGACTTCTTCTTAAAAATTCAATACTCCTTTAAAAATTCTATAATCTGGAGAATATGGGCGCCCTTTACAAATTCGAAGATTGATGCAATACCCATAATACTTTTTTTGGTATTTTTCAAGTTATGAGCAAAAACATAAATCTGCTGTACTAAATAATGCAATAAGCTGAAACCTCTAACATGCCAAATCTGATCTAAATATGCAATAAGCTGAAATACAATATGTATGATCTAAAAAGCGCTCACAAATAATCAAACCTCTCCACTAGGTGCTGTCTCTCAAGCACGAAGTCGAGCCCAGACTAGGAGGCATTCATTCCTCGAAGAATTCCCGCAACCATTTCGGCAGCATAACATTAGCATAGACCAAAAGATGAAGAAATGATGCACAAAGCCTTCCTTTTATAACTTTCGGTTGACTTCTTGAAACCCTAAATCCTCATCACTGTCAAAACCCTAACTCTTTCTTCAAGATGGCGTCCTTTTTTCCCTTTAAGCTCAATAATGATATTTTAAATAAAAATCCACACTTTGATAAATGCGCCCACCTTATACCTGTTTTGACTTTGATAAATAATAAATTAATCTTAATGAAGTCGCCACCCTCAAAAGACCACCTTTTAAAAAGACTTTAAGTGATTAAGCTAGGCTAAGGAGGGAGTCAACGTTAAATTATAACATTAAACGTGACTTTAATAAAAATAGCCCAACTTATTTCTCCAACTGCGCCCCGAAGCCATCAATGAACAAGCCAACCAATCAAACTGACATAGGAAGTCAACCAAGCTGAACCCAACTGAAAAGCTGCCAAAAATAGAATTTACTAAAAATAGTAAATTCCAGAAAATGCTCTAAATGCCGAGATGAACATACCATTGCGAAGCTCTCTGAAAACCCAGAAAGAATCCGCCATTGAATCCATCATCTCTGAGCAATGACCTCCTCAAAAATAGGAAACCCTAATTTATCTTCCGACTAGCCTTCGGGTTTCCAAAGAAAAGGCCAATGGTTACTGGAAAGATTAGGTTTGAGAAGGGGACATTACAGACAACATCTTCCATATTTATATCAAGGGATTTGTCTAATTGTATTTTTGCAATGATTGTGTTTGTGTTAGGAGTTTCCAAATTTTGATCATCTTTTGTTAGTGATTCTTTTGATTGACTTTCTTCTTCAAAGATATCTTTCCTATATGATTGTTGACCAATAACAAATTCTTCTTCATCAGTTAGTACTACTTCAATCTGAATAGAGATAGGTTCTATCATCTCTTCTTTTACTCCAATTTGTTTAAGCTAGTCAATCTTTTCTTCTGTTATAACATTTATCTGGAATTGCTCAAAGATATCATCATGCTTGTTTTTCTTTAGTCTTAGTCTCTTTTTGAGAGGTTTTGTTGGTAAATGAGGAAACTATAGATGTTTCTTTATTAGAGCTATTGTGTTCCACCTACCTGTTTTTTATTTTTTTACATATTTTCTAATTTTCTCAAGCTTTGAAGCAAAATGGGAAACAATTACTTTATGATAATTTATTTTAGATGATTGTTTTTTGGTCATTATTGATGAAAGTATCATCTCATCACCTTGGATTTGATGATCTATTAAATTATTCATTGAAGCTCTTATGATCTTTTGATCATGAGAAATCTGCAGTATTTTAACCATAGTAACGAGACTCGGACTTGGCTCGAACTTGGTTAGGGTGACTCGACTCATGACTCAGGACTCGGCGCAGACTTGGCATAGACTTGGCAAAATGAAAGAAGTTGAAAAAACCCTAGAAATTTAGAGATTTTTAAGGATTTAAAACTTGTTTCAAGCACCCTTTATTGAATAAACCTTAAAGACACAATAACATCATTAAATAGAAGCAAATTTGATCACATACACAAGTATACAATGATCACATAAGTATAAAGTACACAAATTGTAGTTGAGCTGCTGAAGGAAATGAGATACTTAGATATATAAATATAGTCAAATGTATACAAAACTCATGGAATATGAAATCCATGACATCAAATGTTCCATATAAATATGAAATATCAAAAAAATAGCCACAAGTCTATGGCTTAATGGAGCCAACATCCTTCCTACAAAGGATTCTAAGGGTCCTCGATGATGTAGCAGTTGTAGCCATAGTCTCTGCCTGTGTCTCCATGCCACTCTCACCAACAGCAGCTGTGTCTCCTCATGCTCTAGCCTCCTCCTCAGCCATGGCTACAACCTTAGCTGCTCTCTCTACCTGGTCCACCCAATCAAGGTCCTTGTCACTAAAGACTGCATCTGTAGCCTCAGTAATCCACTCAGATTGTGGATCAACCTCCTCTAGCTTGATCGGGGTGGAGTCGTGGTCAAAAATCTTCCTGTATCTGAGGCGAAGGTTGTAATGAACATACACCAAATCATTCATCCTCTCCACTGACAGTCTATTGCACTTCTTGGAGTGTATGTGCTCAAACATACTCCAGTTGTGCTCACAACTAGATGAATTGCATGGTTGGCTCAATATACGAATGACAACTTTTTGAAGGTTCGGTGTATTGGAACCAAACATATGCCACCAACTATCTGAAATGAGAAAAAGAAACAAAATCAATCTCATTTCCAACTTTAATTTTCAAGTTTCAAGTTTCAAGTTCAACATTTAATAATAAGTTATAATATAAAAAGATGAAAATTATGCCCTTAAATATATTTTTACCTGGCAGTAATGTCGTCCTACTCTCTTTGCACAAATGACGTGCAAAGAAGTCCCCTTGTGCCTTAGTGAAGGCATCTATCTCGTGCACTATTTATGTAGTAACAACATGCAACATCCGCTCTATCATCGAGTAGAGCCCACTAAGAATCTCTCTATCTGCACGTAGATCATAGCTGAATTGGAAGGTCGGATTTAGGAAACATGCGGCTGCATGGATGGGCCTATGAAGTTGGTGGTGCCATCTTTGATCAATGATCTCCCAAATGGGACAATACTTCTCCTCAACTCCACTATAGACGGATCTAATGACCTCTTTGGCCCTATCCACGCCCTCATATATGTAGCCCATTGCAGGCTTCTCCCCATCAACAACTCGTAGGAGAACTACCAAGGGCTCGACAAACTGCAAAGTGCAAACATTAACTTAAGTAAGTGTGAAGTTGTGAATGAAAATAAACAAATAAAAGTAAAATATGAATAAAAATTAAAAGTAAAACATAATGAAGAATTAAATTTTACCTTCACAATCTCCTCCGCATGTGTCCAAAACCATGGCTCATCAAAAATGCAATCAGCCACAACAATCCCTGCAGTGCTTGTAGCATAGGATGAGGAAGACCGCTCCTCACCAACAAACATGCGCCTTAAAGTTGCCTTTGACTGAATCAAGGATTGCAATGTGATAAAATTTGTTGCAAACCTAGTGATGCCAGGACGAGCCAACTACCTCAACCCCTTGTATTGCCTCATAAAGTTAAGCACCCATGTGTGATTGTATACAAATTTGTAAATTTTTTTGCAGAATCCACACATGTTTTGATCCATGGGAGCTTCCCAAGATCCTCCAATATGAGGTCAATGCAATGGGCGGCACATGGAGTCCAAAATATAGTAGGGTGCCTCTCCATCAATAATCTACCAGCAACAACATAATTTGCTGCATTATCTGTCACCACTTGAACTACATTCTCTTCTCCCACCTCAGCTATCACCTCCTTTATAACACAAAGGTATGTGGCATTTTTGATTTGGGCGGAAGCATCAATGGATTTGATGAAGACGGTGTCACCTGAAAAAATAAGCAAAAGTTAAAACCAATTATTCAATAAATTAAAAAACATAAATCAGCCATATTAAATTATTAATCACTAAATCAAATTCAAATTTCAAATTTTCAATGCATTGAGAGAAGTACAATTACCTCTAGAGGAAACTAGAAAATTCAGCAGCGTCCTATATCTCCTATCGGTCCAACCATCAGTCATGATGGTGCAACCCGACCTCCTCCATTGCAAGCGCTGCTCCTCTAATTGTGCTTTTACATCTGCCACCTTTTGAGTCAAAAGTGGGCCCTTTAATTCATCTTCAGTAGGGGCTTTGAACCCCGCCCCACATATTGTTATGGCATCAACCATGTTTTGCCAAAAAGGAGACCTAAAACATGTCATAAATAAATTAATAAGTTACTTAGATAAGTATTGTAAAATGAAAAGTTTTAAGTTTTTAACTTTAAATTTGAATTTGATAATGAGATACATCTAAATTCTAAAATTTAAATATAAATTTTAAAACAATTAAACGAAAAAGAATTATTTAGCTACATGGAAGGGAATGGTGCAATAGTACCAGAAGTCTGCAATTGTTTTTTTGCTGCATCATGTACGTCCTTGTTCCAACCCATGCTCTCAAGCGACGGTTGGGAACCAGGAGTAGTGCATGGTACAAAATATGAGTCCACCCTAGATTTACGAACTCTAGGGCCAATGCTAACACTCCCACTACCACTAGCAGTAGCAGCGCCAACAACACTAGGAGTAGTACTAGTAGTATGCATAGCTGGTGCGGTAGCAGAAGCACTAGCACAAGCACTAGCACTAGGATGGTATGGAGGCATGGAAAAAGCATCTCCAACAACACCAAGTCCCTGTGGCTGTCCAACACTCACCAACTCCTCCCTATGCCTCTTTTTCATTTTTTTTTGCAATTCAAATGTTTCTAATTGCACCTGCACTTCACGAATAGCCTCAGCAGGTGCTTTAGTGCAGCCCACTGCATCATGGACGGGTATGCGGGCAATATGATATTTCAATTTGTTTATTCCTCCATGATATACTGTTTTGCAATATTTACATTTTGCCTCTCCTTTTTTCATTCCGGGAAATATTTCAGCATGCTTCCAAGTAGGATCTTTTCTGCCTGGGGTTTGACTTTGAGACATTGTGAAAATATGGTTTGATTTGCAAATGAAAGTGGCTGCAATAACAATTAGGGTTTCTAAAATTATTTAAGTTGCAAGTAGGGTTTGTAAAAAAAAAATGCAAACTCAAAAAAACAATGATTTTACAAATTACAATGAATTATTTGTTAAAAAAACACAAAAAAACCAATTAAAATCAAACTTACCTCTTAAATCTATTTGGGAATGCAATGCAAACTCCTCCCAATTGCTGGTAATGAGTTCTCAATGCACCTCCTTGCTGGTATGAAGCTTCCCAAATGATTTAATAGCCTGGATTTGTCTTTAACAACTTGCTGGTTGCCTTGCAATGATCTCTTCTTTTTCTTCACAACTCTCTCTTCTCCTCCTATTTTTCCAAATGAATGAAATGAGGTTTCTTTTAGGGCTAAGAAAATAATATAAGTCAAAAAAAAATATTAAAAAGCTTTAAGTTAATGTTTTTTTTGGCCTTTTTCAGCTTTGCTGTGCCGACCGCATCCAAGGCTCGGGACTCTCCTGGACGCGGCGTGTCCGACAAGTCCGGCCAAGACGCAGCCGGACTTGGCCGTGTCAGCGTCAGTGTCCATGTCCGGGCTCCCAAGACGTGGCCAAGGGTGCTTGGCTCGGGACTCGCCGAGTGCAAGTGAGTCCGGGCGAGTCTCGTTTCTTTGATTTTAACAAATGTATTCAATTATTGTCCCTTCAGAGTATATATAACCTGAGTCTTTTCTTGGACTTTAATAATCAAATCTTCTACCTTTTCCAAAGTAGAAGTTACATCAATTGCATTGTTATCAATATTTTCCTGTGTAGATAGGTTCCATTGTGTCCACTAGTTTCATTGGGCTTTTGAATTCTTTTGAATTGCCCTATATATGAATTTTTATAGTTACTACAGTTTAGGAATATCAAATTGAATTGATTGTGAAGTATACAACTATAAAAATCTCTCTTTGTTGTGTGTGTGTGTGTGTGTGTGTGTTGATGCCTTTGTGCATGTATTATGCATGTATGTAGGTATGTATGCATGTATGGATGCATGGATGCATGTATGGATGTATGGATGCATGCGTGTATGGATTCATGCATGCATGTATGTATGCATGTATGGTGTATACATGTATGCGTGTATGTATGTATGCATGTATGGTGTATGCATGCATGTACATGTGCATGCATGCATGTGAGTATCATCCACTTGCAAGGGATCTACTACCATGGGTCTTTTTAATGGAGACACCTTGTCTCAAGTACTAGAAAACAACCAAATTGATTATACTTTATGTTTAATATTGTTCAAGAAAACATTTGAATTTGTTAGATTGGGATGACTTGATAGTACTTTCCTGTGAGGAAGATCTTAAGGGAAAGCTTATATTTTTGTTGTTGTAACCCCATGTGAATGCTTGTTTAAATTTTTAGAATTTAAGAAATTAGGACACATCCACACATACACTCACACATATATTTGAGCGGGTGTATGTCTTCTAAAAAATAAACAAAGATGGCCATGGCAATTGACCACTATAAGAGGTTTGATGACAATCATTTTCCTTATCCCTATTTGGGAGGTACAGTAATAACATGCTTATGAAGGTATGCAACAATTTTCTTTGATTTTATGTAAACAGGGAAGAAAAAATGCTGTTGTAATAATATGCAAGTATAGTGACAAAACATTCCATTTCTGAAAAACTTTGTTTGCAAGGTATCCCATTACACCATAAGAATGTAGTGCAATTAAATGCATAGACAGTTCATATTCCAACATGATGGAAGGTATATTATTTGGACTATAATCAGCAATTGTTTTAGAATTTATACTGCATATGAGGGGAAATCATGCTGGTCTTATTTTTCAATACTTATGTTGTGAACATAATTTCCAACCCCATGTTTCCATTGAGATCATCTTGTGGTGATTTTCATCAGGTCAGCTTAGTTTAAAATTATTCATTGTTAGTAATAATTTGAGGTTCATTCTTAAGGTCAACTTGCACTCATTTATGAACATTGATTTGTCTTTTTTCCCTTCCACTTTGGAGCTGTTGATAAGTATTTAGAGAAATAGCTCAAGCTGCATGGAAATTTTTTTCAATGTATTTTTCCTACCTCAAACACTTTATAAATCACATTATATTACTTCTATATGTGGATCAATTACTTGCCACAATAGTTGTTTCTTAATTTCCGTGAATGGTTTGGTTCATCACAAGGATCAGCTTGACAATGCCGCAGCATCCAGAGTTTGATTTTTGTGTTAAGTTTATAGCCGACTTTTTACTTCGATAGTGCTTAAATTATTTGGTTATGTATGTCAAAGCTTTATCTAAATATTGAAATATTTGTCTAAAAATGTTATTCTTGTGATCAAAATCCTTGCATCATAAGTATATGTTTTCCCAACACTTATTGCAGGTGGCAGTATCGCAATATATTTTGTCTAATTAAAGAGCTTGGAATAGTAAGTATTTGGGGTTCATTATTGTTGTGCATTTCAAATTCTCTAAGCTTTATCCTAGATCCAGGATGCTTTAGGACAATAAAAAATGAGGAATAAAATCCATAATATCTGTTTCATCCCATGTGTCTTTTGATAAAAAAGTAATTTTTAGTTTCAATACTTAGAAATTTCTGTGCTGTAGGCTTGGCCATTCACCAACTGGACAAGAAGTTCTTTCTACAATGCTTCTGGGCTTCAAGTCGAAGCGCCAGTCTTTAATGAACTGCCTCGACTTCCAACACCTATAGGATCTCTTGTTTACACATCACCATATTTCAGGTACAATATCTGGATTCTGGACATTATTGCACTTTCAAATTCTACAAATACTTTGTTTAACTATTTGGCCCTGTCTAGATGTTTTTCTGTACTATTAGTTTCACCTAAGAGAGTTTGTAAAAAGCATACTGTTGGCCCTAAGACAATGTCGTTCTATGATGGCTTGCTATTTTAGGCACAACCCTATGTTTTTCTTACCTAAACACTCATTAGGGGATAAATTTAAAAACTCATTGTGGTTTAAAATTTTACTTCTAAAAGAAATCTATTCAAAGTAAAACAAATAAATTTTAAAATACCCTAACCCTATACTAAAAATGTTCAATTTGCCTTTGCTCTGTGCTTTTTTCTCTCTAAGTGTAAAATGAGTCATACATACATATAAAATCGTGGGTTGTGATTAGTTATGGGTTTTTCAAGTGTGATGTCACTATGGTTTTAGGCATTAGAGAGGTGTGGGCTAGGTTGAGGGTGTAGGTTAGGGCTGGATTAGTTAGGATAAGTTTATTCTTTTCTTGGTGAGTTTTTGTTTGAATCTTAATCTATGTGGATCCCCATAGTTGCTAGTTAGTTTCATTGAAAACTACCCAAAAATACATGTGATATTTTGGGGATAGCTTAACATTTTGGCTGTTTCTCAAATTGGCCCTATGAGGATTAGGACCAAGACAATTAGCCAAAATGTTATGACATCAAAATGGGAGTATGCCTACGAATTCTTGTAACATAGATGCTAAGCTATCAATGCTTCCTTTCTGTAGTACTTGAATGTAAATGTTGATGCTAAATTTGTTTTTACTCTTCACTTCTTTCGCTTTAACTATAAATAGAGTGTTTGTTGTTGCTTAAATAGAGTGTATGCCATTTCCTCATATGATTTTGATTGTTAACCAGGTCTCTTCCATTGTTGGACCGTCTATCTGCTTTGCCTCTAGTCAAAGCACTCATAGAATATGATGTGGTAAGATGTTTTAGTTATTTTGCATTGTGTAGATGTTGGAAAATATAATATGAGTTTTGTTTGGTTTTTAGATGTTTTTAATGTTGTTTAAATCTTTTATTCCAAAGATCAATTGCCAAGTTTTCAAAGTTTGTTTAGGAAGTTATGATCTTATATCACATTATCTAATGTGATGCATAGAAGAGTTGATATTAAAATCATTTAAATTGCTGAATGTCATGTTGATGATTGAAGCATTCCTAATATGGTATCCAGGATGAGAAAGCTTACATGTCATATGACTTGATGACTGCAAGACAACTTTTTCGTGAGGGAGGCATCTCAGCTCGACTTTATACTGACTTCTTGGAACCATTCCTTCTGGTTACTTTATTTGCTTCTCCAGAAAAGCTTTCAGGTACGTCAAAAAGATGTTGGAAGTTACTGACACAGTTGAGGGAAGGGTTGCAAAGAGTAGTTTACATCTCTTGTTTCACTGCCTTTCAGTGTGCATTACAATCAGGCACAGTTTTCTTTTCTTTTTGACAGCTGCAGCAGCTTTAGGAACTTTATACTATTATGCCTTAGCCCACCAACAGGATTTTGATGTTTGCTGGTGCAAGGGGCCTGTGGCTGAGCTCATATTCATTCCATGGATTCAAGAAATAGAACGGTTAGGTGGATCCATTCTTCAGGGAATGTATGTACAAGACGTAGTATCACGTGATGATTCAGACATAATTACATCTGTTATAGCAGGTATTTTAATGGTCCTTTATAATGCATTTGCTCCATAACTGCTTAAACACATCAAGGGACAACACATGGAAAATATGCATGTATGCAATCATTTCTCATTTAAGAAAAGCTGATTATGATTGTTAAAAGGCTTCAGAGTTTTTTTTCTTTATGCATTATCCAATTTCAACATGCAAACATTGTTTCTACTCATATTATTCGTTGTGACATTCCTATTAAGTGGTATTCGAGTATTTCCTATTCAATGGTATTCTAGTATCATTTCTTTCTCTGACTATGTCTATGTAGCATTTGACAACACAACTACAATTATGATCACAAATTTGATATTCAATGGGTAAAGGAAAAAATATGTTTCAATCTTTTGCTCTCCACTGAAGATTTTTTTCTTGAATTTCGAGAGAAGAGGGTCCAAGACTAAATGGACATATATTAACACACCAAAAAAAAACCCATTCAGTTTGAGTTTCCGTCGCCCAACTGACCTGGTTTTCAACTTTGGCTTGTGCCTTATCCTCTTTCACACACTTGTCCCTTGAGGAGGAGCCACCACTTACAACCCAGGCAGCAAGGCTGTTACAAGTGAATTTACCATTGAACCCATCACCTGGGGGCCTATCATCTGACTAAACTCCACACAAGCAGGAGGTTCTCCTGGCTGTTGGATTTTGAATTAACCTATGGGACCATTTAGGTGTTAGGGTCAATGTCAACTAAAATAAAGGAATGAAATGTATTGAGGTAGAAGGGTTTGTCTATAAATAGGCAAGGTTTGTGGTCATTTTGGGAGGTTTGGAACCTCAATGCTCACATCCCAAACGAAAGTGTAGGGGGAATTTTCACCTACCTTTACAATAGGAGTCTTTTTTAGGTTGGTTCACCCTCAGCCTGCCTCATTTTTAAGACAATTTGCCTCTACCACATAGTATTTTATGTAGCCTTGCCTGAAGCTCTTTCTATTTCTGCCTCTTTGTAGCTTCCTTGCTTTCACCTTTTTTCTTTGCTTCTCTACTTGCATTTGGCCCAAGGTTGGTCATTCTTAGCCTGTTTACACTAGCATTAGCATTTATAGTTGTAGGGTGAGTCTTGAATTATCTTTTCGGCCATTGATCATCTAGGATTAGTGTGATATAGGTCATATTTTTGTTACTTGGAGTTAATGTTGTCTTTGTTGAGGAATATGTAATGTCCCCTTCTCATCAGTGATCAGCTCAGTTACTCTTCAGCCTATTTCAGAGGCTCGTAGGCTCGTTGAGGTAAAATTAGGGTTTCTTTGCTTGGAGGTTTGAGGCATTTTTTGGGTGTTTACTATTTATAGTTAATACTATTTTTAGCAGTGGTCCTGTTGGTAGTGCTTCAGTGTGTTCTTTTCTTGTTGGAGCAGTTGGTATTTTTGATGCAGGCTTCAATATGCAGTATTTGTGGCATGTTTTTAAATATAAGGCAATTAATTTTCTATTTTCCAGTTGGCCCCTTGGCCTAGTGAAATCACTTTAAGTTGTTTTTAAAAGTGGGTCTTTGAGGGTACGCCTTCATGAAGGGAGATTAATATTTTTTAAATAAAGTTTGTGTTGCCTTGAAGTGGGACACCATCTTGAGGATTTATGAATTTTGGAAATTTGAAAAGTTTCTTTAGTGGCTTTTGGCGTGCCTTGAAGGGAAGTTGATGAGTTTTCTTCTTCTCTATAAAAAATGAGGCTTGCTCTAGCATTTGGTAGCCATGAATTTATGCTAAAGTTATGCTGTCGAAATGACATTGTGTTTATTTCTTTGAGGGATGCTTACCTCCTAGATTCCAATCAATTTCGTGTTTGAGAGACAACACCTAATTGGTTTCTATTGCTACTTCTCATTCAGACTAGCAGATTGAGCCTCATAATTGAAGTTTTGATGATATTTCTAGTTTTGAAGTTGCTGATACAGTCATGGCTGAAAGTCGATTTCACTTGCAGCTCTCATGGTGATTTTTATTTGGTGATGGGTGTTTGATCAAATGAATTCTATGCCTTGGGCGACCCTTTCCACAAGTTTGCAGATTTTAGTTTTGAGTTGCTGATTTTATATGTCAAAATCGCCCCTCAAGGAGGGCCGTACCATTCTTGAGAGCCTTGGGATTTGTGCAAGAATTATATATTGAGTTTTGATGCTGTTTTGTGATCTGATTTTGGGCGCCTACCTCCTAGAAGGCTTCTGCAAAACACATCACTCAATTCAGAGGTATATTGAATGAGTTATGAACATTTTATTGGTTTCACAGTTGCTGGTTTACACTTTCAGTTTGCTGGTTTTTGTAATCAGATTGTTTTAAGTTCAGTTTTAGCCTTCAGTTTCCAGAATTTGAGTGTTGAAACATTGAGAGAATTCTTCTTTACATATTAGAATTGTTTGCAATGATTGTAATACTGGTAATTTGCAGAATTCATAATTGTAAGGTTGAGCATTAGTAGTACTAATCCAACCAGTTTGTTTTGGCTGCAATTACTTGTAATTTTCTATGCAAACATTAATTACCCTTGGATGGTTTACCGCCAGCGTGGAGAATTGAAATTGTATCTCTCTTTGTACCCACTATCAAGTGGTGAATCCCCACTCCTAAGTGGATGCCCGCCGCAGCGGAATAATTAGTTAGTATGAGTTTCTATGGCTCGTTATCCGCCTAATTATTTCAATTTCTAATAATTACTCCGTCATATGTTAGCACCTCGCCCTCACTGGGATCTTGAGTGCACATTCTTGACGTTGAGTTTAATTTCAGTTTCAGTTGTATTCTCTTTCTGTATCAAGTTTGGATCCTAGGGATCCTCTGACCATATGCCCGCCCCTCTTCCTTAAGTGGTTTTAGGGCGCATTCTTGGTTAGAGTTGCTTTGGTAGTGTTTTGGATTTGGTGCTAACGCTAATCAAGTTGGCCTAGTGTTGGTGATTGTGTAAAAAATGTGGCAAAAAAATTGGTTAGCATATTTTAGAATACTTGGTGTTCTTGAGAAAGAAAGAAATAAAATTTAGCTATGTCCATAAATGACCATTTTTGGTCAATGAGACTGGAAAGTACATTCCATAAAAAGTGAATTCTTTGTTTGAATGCACGAGCTTGATAAGCTAGTTTAATTAGGTGGATAAGGTTCTTGAGTATGTCCGGTTGGATATTATTTCTGATTTCCAGTTTCTTGATTATTTAGACCTGAAACTCATATTTTACATTTCTAAACTAACCATTGTTATTGGGCTATTGCCATCAATATTTCAAAATGGCCAAAGGCTCTAATCCATAAGCTTGATTGCCAAGTTGTACAATCAAAATTTTCTCTGTAGCCACCATCACTTATGTTGTCAATCCTTCAAAATTTTAGTGTTGAGTGAATTGATCTCTAAGTCTAGAAACTTAGATGACCAATATTGCCTGTGCAGAGGGATATGCCAAGAATCATTGGACATTGAGTTGTTTACCTCTACCCTTAGTTAGGATAAATTAAAGCACTAAGATGAGTGTAACTTGATTGAAGGTGTTAATAGAGGGATAAAGTGAGTCATTCTAGGATAAATAGGTGAACGCCATATGGTGCTACCCATTGTGGGATTTGCTGAGTAGAGGGTTCTTACCAAATCTCTTATAATGGAAATTTTGTGAGAAACTCATCATTCTTATTTACTTGTGTGGTGTGTGAAGAATCCCACAAGTACATCCACTATTGCATTGCCATTAATTCTTGTGGAGGATAGCAGATCTATAGAGAATTGTCTAAATCTGAATTTGATGCAATAGCTATTTTTTTTTTCTCTTACTATGTCACTCTATTAGGATATTTCTTGGAAATAAATATGTGAATAAATAAAATATGAGACCACTTCAAGGGGGTGATCTCCAAAAATCAAAATTTGAGAGTTTATTCATTTGCTTCTTTGTTTTTCATGTATTGGTACATTTATTCTCATAGCAATATATATATATATATATATATATATATATATATATATATATATATGTTTGTTTGTTTTTCTTTATTGTTGCATTTGTGTTTGTTTGCTTTTTTACATCTATATATAAGTTTCTTTAATACAAATATATATCTATTTAATTTTATTTAGTCTCGTGGTTTTGTTAGATTTAATTGCATTTTTCCTATTTCTTTTTAATTTTGCATTTTCATTTGCATATTTCTTGCTTATTTTATTCTTTTTTATTTGTATTTTTCTATTTGTTTTTTCCTTTATTTAATATTTGCATTTACTAGTTTTTGGCTCTCCTTAGTTTGCTTTTTGTTCTTTTGTTGTCAATTTCATTTTGGCCTTTCTATGTTTGTTTGGATGTTTGTGTGTTATCCTTAGTTTACTATTTGGTGATTGTAGTTTTTAATATGTATCTATAAAATTTATGTTTTTATTTTTTACATTTTTCATTCTCTTTTTCATTATTGGTCTTGGTATTTTTTAATTCCTTTCCCTTGAGTTTTGAGCCTCAACCCCTCCTCTCTCACCTCCCCTCTGTCCTTTTAAATGTGTTGGGTCTGCAACTAATCTTTTCTCATCTTTTTTCAACTCTTCATCCTGATGATGGATCACTGAGTGTGATCCAAAATGTTGATGCAAATAAACTTACACAATCAAAATCCAGAAGCAATTTACAACATTCTCCATGGATTGTGGAAATCTACTATCACTAATATTAATTTAACTTCAACTTATGATGGTTTGGAAGAGACTTTCTCTTCCTTTTTTTATAAACATAATTAGGTAGGGACACACCCCTTTATCCTAATTAGGTTGACCTAAGCAACTAATTACAGGTAATAAATGAAAATATTAAAGTTAAGAATGGCACAAGTGCTTAACCTTATTACATTTAGAAACATGAATATTAGGGGCATAACATGCTCATCCCCTTCAAAAAAGCATTGATCTCAGCGCTTAGCAAATCTGGATGCTTCTATATGAATTGCTCATCTTTTCATGTTGCACTTTTAGTTGACAGATTGTTCCACTTAATTAGAAATTTAGAAATAGCTTGGTTTCACAATTGTTTCACTCGTTTCTCTATGGCTGCCTCAAGTTTCAAAATAAACTTCCCTTCTTCATCTAACTCAAGCAATTTTGATTGGATTGGAAGCTTGTTACCTTATTACCTTATTTA
This sequence comes from Sequoia sempervirens, assembly GCA_007258455.2. Classification (NCBI taxonomy): domain Eukaryota; kingdom Viridiplantae; phylum Streptophyta; class Pinopsida; order Cupressales; family Cupressaceae; genus Sequoia; species Sequoia sempervirens. Next base: position 154,150 of record VDFB02346618.1, read on the forward strand.
GGAAAGAGACATGAAATATAGGTACATTTTGGAAGAGGCTGGAAGTTCCAACTTATAAGCTACATTGCTGATCTAGTGGAGAACCTGTTGTGACCTTTTCACACATCGCCCCATTCAGATGGGGACCCTCTAAATTTTTGCTCCGTTCCGGTCTTTTGGCTTGGGTTTTTCTCTCTCTCTCCCGCTCTGTCTCTTTTCTGATGTCCGCCTTTCGAGGGGTTGCGCCCGTCAGTGAATTTAAGTGTGGAACTGACCAAGTCTAAAATTAGGGTTTCATCGTTTCTGGTCAGTCCAAGGTCAGGTAAAGTGAGTAAATTGAAAATTGAACTTAACATTGTTGTCAGCATGTTTCCAGCAGGCTTTCAGCAAGTTTTCATCGAATTCTGAGATACTTACTATTTTTAGTAAGTATGAAATTCCAGGCAATCTGTCAGCTATTTTGAGAATCCAACAGTCACACAGCATTCAGGGCATATCAGACTACTCGCATGCAAAATTTGAGCGAAAACGGACAACTTACTATTTTTAGCAGTCTGGCTTCCTGCATGAATTTCAGGGTCCAGATGCAGAGTTTTTCTTTGCATGTCTGGATATTCCTTCTGGTTTTTTCAAGACCTTCGCAACGATGTAACATGCAAAACGAGATGACCACTTTCAGAATTCAGCCTTCCGAGGCTATTTTTAGGGTTTGCATGTCGAGGTTTCTTTTGCATGTCAGGTGATTCCTGATGGGTTTTTCGAGAGCTCCGCGATGGTGTGACATGCAAACGAGGATTCTAACTCAGTAAGGAACTTGCTATTTTTAGCAGGTGTGTCCCGGCAGCCGCCTCCCAGCAGTTCAGATTCACGAGCTGATCGCAGTGCCACAGAAACGCAGACAAACAGAGATCAATTGATACGCATGCAAAGCGAATTAGGGTTTCCAACTTCGGAGCCTAAAAATAGGCGTAAAAAGTCAAAATTTTCAAAATCCGGTGTAAACCACCGCGATCAGCGTTCTTCAGGCTATCTGCTGGTGAAATTTCAAGTCAATCGGAGCACTTACTATTTATAGTAAGTCAGATTGGAAACAGGCTAAAAATAGTAAATCAAGTGCATGTGTCAGTGTCAGCAGACAGGTCACGTGGTGAGGAGCGCCTCGTTAAAATTTCAAATCAACCGGAGCAATGGAGCTATCAGAAACATGAGCTTACTATTTATAGTAAACCACCTTCAGAAACATGCTAAAAATAGTAGGGTGACTAAAAATGGCAGTGTTGACAAGACAACAAGGTTATGAGGATGCAGTGCGCAAAATTTCAAGCCATTCCGAGCTTCAGAGATACAAATTCGGAGGACTTACTATAAATGGCAGGGCACGTAAGCTGGCGAAAGATGATGAAAATTTGTCTAAGTCTGGAACTTCATCCAGCAGGCATAAGGAAATGCGCCCAGCTAGTGAGGAGGCATAAAAAAAATTCTAAGTGTAAGTTCATCCTTCACACAGGGCAAAATGCGCCCAAGGCACAAGAAGTCAAAGGAAGTCAACAATCTTCGTCCTGCTCAGGGGTCCAAATGCGCCCAAAGAGGGAGGAAAGCTCAGAAAAGTTGAAAAATTTTCTAAGTAAAGGAAATCCGCCTCACCCCTCTAAATGCGCCCAAGATACAAGTTCATCCTTCACAGGAGGTGAAATGCGCCCAAAGGCAAAATGGTCAAAGAAAAGTCAAACATTTTAATCCCCCTCATGCATCAAAATGCGCCCAAGCTCATCCTGTAGCATAGGCAAAATGCGCCCAAGATCATGCATGTGAAGACAAAAATTGGAAGGTGAAGAGTCACCCAAGGACGTTGGAAAAAGTTTCATCCACTAGACACATCAAAATGCGCCCAAGGTGAAGGAAAGTCAACAAGTCAACAAGCTCGTCCTCCATCAAGTATAAAATGCGCCAAGTTTGAAGAGAGTCAACAAAGTCAAAGATTTCGTCCTCCTCCATAGGCAAAATGCGCCCAAACTTGTGCATGTCAAGACGAAAATAGAGAAGATGAAGGGTCACAAGGGACGTGGTAACAAGTTTATCCTTCTCCTACATAGAAATGCGCCCATGTTTGGATGTGAAAAGTGATTAAAGGTGGTAAATGGGATGAAAGTTTTGCCAAAGCGTGGTAAACTAGGTAAAAGATAGGCGTTATCCTCCATCAAGCTTAAAATGCGCCCAAGGTGGTGGGTGTTAGAAAATTTTCCTAAGGCGTTGAGAGTGATGTGTGTGTTAGAAAATATTTCAAGGTGGTGGAAGTAAAGTGCTAAGTATGCGCCTAGGGGTGAAGTGTGAAGTGTGGAAACAAAGTGGCTAAGGCGTGATTTTAAAATCCTCCCAAGTATGTTAGGCGCTTAAGGTGATTTTAAAATAGCTTGAAGGCGTTGAAATATTTGAAGGTGGTGGAAATTAAATGAAGTGTGCTAGGCGCCTCAAGTAGAAATAAAATATTTTCTAAGTGTTGGAGAACTCCTCTAAGGCGTTGGAATTTTTTTTAAGGTGTGAGGTGTTTGCAAATGAAGTGAGAAATAAGGCGTGCTAGGCAAATAAATTTTTTTTTAAGTGAAGATGATACTTCTCTCGCTGGCAGATGATCAAATTATTTTCTAAGGGAAATTTTTCAAAATGCAAGATGATTGAAATATTTTCTAAGGCAAATTATTTTCCCTTGGAAAATATGCCTAGAGCTCAAAGTAATGAAGTTTTCCGAAGCACGAGCCAATTTTCTCAGCAGTAGAGTCAGAGGTGAATGATATTGCACAGATGAATTCAAGTTCTTCAGTTTAGAGCAACACAGGATGATCGCAGGCGAAGAGTCAATTTAAAATGGTGAAAATAATATTTTTTCTAAGGTTCAAAATTCGAAAAATTAAATGAACCCGTTCGTTGGGTACCCATGGATTCTAGGCGTTCTGAAGAAGATTTTCTTCTGGGTACTGAACATTTGCAATGGTGGATGGATTTCCAAGTCTTTCAAACTTCGCCGACACTTTTTTAGTGAAGAATTTAATCAGTGCTCAAATTGTGAATTTTCCTAAGGGAAAATTTAAAATTTTCTAAGGCAAATTTGAATAAAATATGTTTTCAAGATAAATTTTCTCCGAATGATGAATTTGAGGTCAGTTGCTTAGATAATTTTGATCAAATTCTTCAAGGATGGATTTTTCAGAGCAGAAGAGAGTTAAAATTCAAATTCCAGTAACAGAGCTCCGGCTGGTGAGTAAAAAAATGATGAATTTAAATTAAATTTTTCGAAAAGAAATTCAAAGGCGCCAGTCAAAGTCAAGTTTCTAGAAGAATAATATTCCCGACGACTGGAGACAAGTGTCAGAAATACCAGAGAGGGAAAATTCGAATTCTTGAAGTGGAGTAGTGGAAGTTTAATACACTGGCTAAAATTAACTTCTTCTAGAATTCGAATTTTAGCTATAAAATGGAGAAGTTTTTCACTTGTTTTCACAGCTGAGGAAGGCGAATTTGCTCTAAGTAAGGCATTGCAGTGAAGAGTTCAAAGTTTTTGCTGAGATTGCTGAGACTAGTTGAGGGAGACGCCTTGAGAAAGTGTCATTGCTGAAGTGAAGAAAGGACGCACTTGCAAGTTGCTTAGTATCCAAATCTGCATTTGAAGAGGTACGCCTTAAGTTGCTTGTGCTGAGAGTTGAAGGAAGGACGTCAAGTAAGTTGCTGAGAAGGACGCCCTTGCTGGTTAAAGAAGTTGCTGAAGGTTTGAAAGGTACGAGTGTGGCTGAAGCTTAGTTTGTTGCTGAAGCTAAGGTTGCCAGTTGAGAAAGACGCCTTGGGACAGTGAATTGCTGAGAACTCAAAAGTACGAACTTGCTAGTTTGCTGATTGCCGATTGCTGATATAAAGTTACGAAGTTCAAATTACTGATAGTGAAGTGAAGCCATCAAAGTCTACTTAGAAATCTGTTCTAAGTGTTGGGATTCAAGAAAGGAAGCTGAGGTTTGCAAACAAGAAAGTTATTGCAGCTTCTAAAGTCGACTGCAGCCCCTATGTAATGTCATGTATCATTTTTATTAAATTAAATTGCTGATGAATGTTGTTGTTTGCAGATGGCTGAAGTAAGGACAACTGGAAAGGACAATGGTGCCTCAAGACAAGCTGTGATCAAGAAGCTGAGTAAAACATTCATGCCAGAGTCGAAGTTTATTTCAAAGCTAGGCAAGTTGACCGACACCAATTTGGGCTCCGTCAACCTGGATACCTTCAAGAACAGAATGTTTGGAATTGGAAGTCATCGGTCTTCAACTACTTCACACAATATTATTCGAAGCGGGTTGTATGCAGCTGCTGGTTTTCCACCAGCCATCCAATGCTCAGAGCTGATAATGGAGTGCGCCAATTACTATGAGAAAGAACACCGGTCGATCATGTCACCTGATGGCCAAGTGCTAGCCAATCTTACTCTGGTAGCCATTGGTGAAGCTTTCGGGATCCCGGTGCACAGAAACATGATTTACAAATCCAGGGAGCGAGCGGAGCGGATGTATGCTTCTGCTTTCGAGAGATGTATGGATACAATTAACACCCACTGGATGAGCCTTGCCATCTCGCGCGGTTGCTAAAACAGCATCATAGCGGAGGACTTGAAGCAGGAATATTGTGACCTCATTATGATGCTGAGCAGGGTTGGTGGCTGTGCACAATCATTTATTTTCGAGCCTTGGATGTTTTACTACATCAACCTGGTGCTAGAAGGCAAGGATTATGTCAATTGGGCAGAGATGATCGCCGGCCAACATACATGAGCAAAACATCGGGCCTCCAAGAACGTAAGACATTTTACATGAGCTCCTACATTCTCCATACAAGCTGGCATCGCGATGACGGCGTACGTGAGGGGATTCGCTATAAGGAAACCTGCGGGATACGCGGCTCTCATCAGTCTAAAAATCCATGAGGCGTACACAGCTGTAATCGCCGAAAGAATAACCTTACTACTCCGTCAACGGTATGCCTTCACCCATGTATATCACGAGGCTGCTTCAGGAGCGGTTACACCACAGAATCTCTAGAGATGCCCAGGAGTTAATTGAAAGGTATGGGTGTTGGTTTATACAGTTTCCGAGATTTTCATACATTAGGCTGTGTTGTGACCTTTTTCACACATCGCCCCATTCAAGATGGGGACCCCTAAATTTTGCTCCATTCTGGTCTTTTTGGCTTTGGTTTTTGGTCTCTCTCTCTCTGTCTGTCTCTTTTCTGATGGTCTACTTTCTGGGGTTGCGCCCGTCAGTGAATTTAAGTGTGGATTTGGCCAAGTCTGAAATTAGGGTTTGAGTCTTTCCAGCCAATTTGAAGTCAAACGAGGTGAATAACTTGAAACTTGAGCTTAACGTTCTTGTCAGTATGCTTCCAGCAGGCTCTCAGCAAACATTTATCAGATTCCGAGGTACTTACTATTTTTAGTAAGTGTGAGATTACAGGCGATTCGTCAACATTTTCGATTCCGATACCACACCGTGATTCGTGAGTAGGTCGAATCGCTGCATGCCAAATTTGAGCAAAAACGGACAACTTACCATTTTAGCAACCGACTTCCGTGGCAGATTTCAGTGGTCCAGATGCGTAATTCTTCTTTGGCATGTCTCAAGGTATTCCTTCCGCCGGGTTTTCAAGACTTTCGCGATGATATATAACATGCAAGTCGAGATGACAACTTTCGTGATTCAGCTCCGAGGCTATTTTAGGTTTGCATGTCGGTTTCTTTGCATGCCCGATGATTCCCCGATGGTTTTTCGAGCTTCACATGGTGTGACATGCAAACGAGGATCTCACCGCGAAGGAACTTGCTATTTTAAAGGTGTGTGTCCCGCGAAACCGCCACCCGCCAGCTCGTAATCACGAGCTGATCGCTAAAGTTGTCGGAAACGAGCAAACGATATCATTTGATGCGCGATGCAGAGGGAATTAGGGTTTCCAGCTCGAGCCTAAAATAGGCATCAAAGTCAAAATTCGAACCGGGTGTAAACCACTCACATCAGCCTTCGTGCTCTCACCGGTGAAATTTCGAAGTCGATCGTGAGCACTTACTATTTATAGTAAGTCAAATTGGAGACGGGCTAAAAAATAGTAAATCAGCCGTACGCGCCGTTGTCGGCAAAAGAAGGTCATTGCAGGAGATCGCCATTCAATTCTTCAACTCGATCGGAGCAATGGAGCTATCAGAAACAAGAGCTTACTATTTATAGTAAGCCACCTTCAGAAACAGGCTATAAATAGCAGGGTGACTAAAAGTGGCAGTGCTGACAGGTTGATAAGGTTATGAAGAAGCTACGTTTAAAATTTCAAGTTGATCTGAGCTTCAGAAATGCAAAAATGAGAAGGCTTACTATAAATAGCAGGGTGTGAAAGTTGGCAAAAACAAGGAAAATTTTCTAAGTCCAAAACTTCGTCCTGCAGCCATGGCAAAATGCGCCAGCTAGTGAGGAGGCATAAAAAATTCCAAGTTTGAAGTTCGTCCAGTACACAGGCCTAAATTCGCCAAGTTTGAAGAAAGTCAAAGAAAAGTCAACACTTTTTATCCTGCATGCCTAGCAAAATGCGTCCAAGAGAGCTCAGGAAGATTGAAAAAATTTCTAAGTATTAGTGTTCATCCTCCTCACATGCTGAAATGCGCCCACCTCATAAGGAAGTCAAGGAAAATTGCTAAGTATGAAATCCATCCTCCTCAAAGAGCAAAATGCGCCCAAGCTAAACAAGGAGTCCAAGGTGGTCAAAGGTGGCGTTGAAATGTTTATCCTTCAGCACACATGAAATGCGCCCAAATGAGGGCATGTCAAGACAAAATGTGATTAAGGCGTAGCCAAGCTGGTCAACATTCTCCTCTCTCCTTTGAATGCGCCCAAGTAAGGGCACGTAAAGACAAAACACTCATGCAAAGTTCGAATTCATGCAAGGAGGAAAAGGACAAAGGTATCCATGCAAATTTGGAAGAAGACAAAGGCGTTGAAAGCCATGTAATGATAAATTCAAGGGTGGCGTTTAAAGTTTATCCTCCTCCAAGTATGAAATGCGCCCAAGTTGGGAGGAGTTGCTAAAATATTCTAAGTGAAAATTTTCATCCGCCTCACTATGTGAAATGCGCCCATAAGGCTAAGAGGCCAAGAAGTCAACAAAAGTTCATCCTTCAGCTTATGAGAAATGCGCCCAAAACAGATCATATGAAGACAAAAGTTTTAAATTTTTCTTGACCCCACCACATATGCGCCATGAAAAAGTAAAGTGTGGAGTGAATAACGGTAAACAGGGTGAAATGGAAAGGATAAAGCAACTATGGCGTTGAAATGTAAAAAGATTCAAGTCGAGATGTAGGGTGCGCTCAAGGTAAAGATGAATAAATATATTTGGCGTGGAAATTTTAAATGTTTTTCAGGGGGGGGAATAAAATACAAGACGTGGAAAGTAAAGATTGCTAGGTGTTTGACAATGTTCACCTTCAAGTGTGATGTGCGCCATGCATAGTGTGCTATAAAATATAAGTATGATGGTGAGATAAAAATTACTAAGGCGTTGGAACTTCAAGTAAGAATTTTTCCAAGGGTGAAGTAAAATGTGAGGAGAAGCAAATTGCCTAGGCGTTGAAATTGCCAGACAAAAAATAAAATTAAGTGTGATGCGCCTTCAAGAAACTTTCTAAGCAAGTTGAGTTAAAATTTTCTAAGGCAAATTTCAAAATGACTAAGTGATTTCAAAAAAATTTTCTAAGGCACAAAATATTTTTCTTCCTCTGGAAAATGCGCCTAGACTCTAAAGAGATAAGATTTTCTTGAAGCACGAGCAGAGTTGCCAGGGGTGAAGTCAGTGACTGCCAGCTGCACGGGTTGATAAAAAATTTCCAAGTCAGAGCAAAATTCTCAGAAGGGATCGAAGAACGAGAATAAATTTCAATGAAAGAATATTTTCTAAGGTTCAAAATTCAAGAAAATTAAATGAACCCGTTCGTTGGGTACCCATGGGTTCGATGCGTTCTGGAGAAAATTTTCTTCTGGGTATCGAAGATTATCGATGAGGAGTTGATTTTAAGGTCTTCCACAGCTTGTCGAGAATTTTGGGATAAAGATTTTAAGTGGGCGCCAGGTTGATGAATTTCCTAAGGGAAACGTGAAAATTTTCTAAGGCAAAAATGTGATTTCGAGGTGAAATTCTCCAGATGATGAGTTTGAGATGAATTGCCTAGGTGATTTTGCTTAAATCCTTCGTGAAGATAGTTTACTTAAGCCAGAGGTGGATAAAATCAAGGTTGACAGAGCTCCAGCAGGAGAAATGAAGTTCTCAAGGATGAAATTTGGCTAAGGCATGGAGAATCATGAAGAAAGCAGAAGTTGGCTACTGGAGGCGATGAACGGTAAGTAAGTTGAATTTATATTTATGAAGTGTTCTAATACTCTTCTCCTCGCTTGTTTTGCAGGAGGAACGTTGAAGCCTGAGCACGATGTCTGGAAGTGGAAGCACAATGAAGATAAAATTACAAGTCTCAATCTTGAAAGAAGAAAAGGTTGCAAGAAATTGGCTAAGTGTTGAAGAAACATTTTCAAGGCTCAAAGTGACGAAGATGAAGGCTCTCAAGTGGAAGAAATCAAAGAACAACGCCAAGAAAGAAGATCGAGAACAGTGTGAACGCGTCTGCAAAATGGAATCTTCTAGAAGGATGATGGTGGACATTATGGCGCATTTATTACCCCACTCTCTTCTGTGGCGGTTTTTAGGGCGAATCTTGTTTAGGGCTGAGGTGGCACGATTCTGGCCACTCTATTGATTGTAACCCTAGCCGTCTTTTGGGACTTGGCTAGCTATATAAAGGGGGAGTCCCCCTCATTTGAAAATCATCAGATTAGAATTAGAAGATTAGAAAGTTAGAATCAGAATAGACATTGAGAGAGCTTAGAGTAGAGCATTTTGCATAATTTGGAGAAGAGAGAAAGTTTTCCCTTTGAAAACTTTTGAAGAAATTGTTGTGTAACACATTTTATGATAATAGATCTTTTCATTGATGATGGAATTCGTCTTGTCATGAAATGCTAGCAAGGTTTCTTCTTCCTTTCATATCCAAGTAGCTTAGTTCATGCAAAGTAGCTTACTTCGGTGTGTGGTGTTTTATTGAAATAGCTTCGCTTTATTCCATA